>JACXGJ010001511.1:51255-82065 GCA_016801105.1 Esox niger | reverse complement strand
TTTTTGAATAACATAACAGCCTACCTCTAGCTCACTAGTCCAGTTACTGTTATTTAGCCCAACCTTTACGTGCTTTACGTAAATCCTTTCTCTCTGACTTTCATGCTCTCCCGCACACACACACGCACGCACGCACGCACGCGCACACACACACACACACACACACACACACACACACACACACACACACACACACACACACACACACACACACACGTAAAATACACTTAATTTAATCAGTTGAAAAGATAGCTGACCTATCATTGCAATCAAAATGTTAGGCTAGTTATATTAGTGATGTTTCTTAAATGTATCAACTCATGACTAAGAATAAAACAAACAATACCTTGATCAATACGGAGAAGTGTGATATTATGAGAGCAATAGGCCTGCAGAGAGGCGTACTTCAGACGTACACTAGAAGGTCAGCTTGTGTTGCAACGCAGAAACATGTTTATAATTACAATCATATACATGTTTGTCATTAAAATAGTTAGATTAATTTAATTCAGATGCAATATCAATATAGTTAACCAAATAGCAAAATTTTAATTATTAGCTAACAAATAAAACAATAGGCTAATAGAACACAAATGACTGATTTTTGAATATTTTGCTAAGACATACCCCTAGACCTAATAACAAAACGGAGTCTTCCAATACGCAAAATATGAAACTGATGCCAGACAATGGAATAAACCATTTTAATGGATGAAGATTTCATGTACATTTTGCATTTAGTAGACATTCTAAAGCGACCTTTCAGTCTTGAGTGCATGCATAAAATAAAGGTAAAAGGGTCATGATTTTAATATTTTCAGAAGCCCCCTGGTCAACAGCCGACCAAATTCCCACTATGGATAGTACACATTAACTTTAAAGTCAAAGGTCAACGCCGTCCCACACAATGCTGAATGTACATGGTGTATTAAGAAAGCTTCTACAATGTTAATGTCAACGTGACAGTTCATCACGTAGGTATATGTTACTGTTACACAAACCAAAATTCGATTCCTTTTTCATCCATCCCCCCACACACACATTAATTAGGATTTAGGTCTACTTGAAAAAAAAATCTGAATGATTCATGCTTACGGTGTTAAGAATAAAATCTTTGAAGCTCCATTATGCGAATGTACAGGAAGGATAATTTCAGGCGCGAACAAAAGGAGAAATTACTTGATGCTGATGTTTTACACTAACAGACAGAACCAGTCTATAAAAAAGCTGTAACAACTAAAAGGGACAGTCTTCTGAATTAGTTATCTTTCTTTTCTGGTAGAAAAGATTATTAGAGCAGGCGTTTCGAGATTCAGGCATATGGCTGGATTTCCTCAAGAATGTGTATATGGTCAAAATATTTTCGGATTGGTCGAATTCTTATCAAGAACATTTTTCTCCAGTCTTCATAATGGGCCCTAAAGCGTTTTGTGCCTCATTATCATATTACAGTGGCTATATGAGGATTGCCATTTGAACAAGTCTACAGTGCAGAGCATAATGAAAAAAATGTATTAGGCTAATGTAAAAATTCGCCAAAACATCAGTAATATATATATATATATATATATATATATATATATATATATATATATATATATATATAAAATACATTCATTTGAATGCTTTCTTTGAAAGTAGTTATATAGTAAATGGAAAACACATTACTTGAATAGAAAATGAATCTCTTATTTCCTGAATTATTATTTAAAGGTATCAGTTGCAGATTATTTTCTTTACTGGATAGATTTTTTAACACACACACACACACACACACACACACACTGACACACACCTAATTTACAGTAGAAGAGTGTGCTTAATTCTGTAATAGGCTTATTAAATTAAATGTGATATTTTGTACTTGTTTCCCTGTTGGCATTTTTGTTTTCTATAAGCCCCTATTATTAATGCATCATAAGTCTTTCCATGCTAAACGTAGACTAAGCCTAAAACACCGAGACAGACTTCACAGACTTTCCTAAAAAAAGAGCGAATATTACAGCAATCGATTCTGCTCACTTACTACCGCACCCACACTACGACTGACTGGAGCTGATATTACCAAGAAGATCTAGTAGGCTCGGAATATGATGATTAAAATGAGCAAAAATGAATGGTTGTTTCCCGATGTTCTTTGAAAGTATTTACCAAAAAACAGCAGCCCAGGTTAGATAGTTAAGGTTAAATTGTGTTTTAAAGAGGAGAAAGTATGTTCCCCAAGATAGGGCTATAAATCTCTTTTCTTAAACTATAATATTAATTTGCGTAATATAACATCAAGCCTGAAATAATAAATGAATACTGCCCAATGGTAGACTATAGATGAAATGTGTCAAATTCATTTTCTTTATTGTGTTTTAAAATGGCAATTGAAATTATAGCTATATAGGTCCGTGACTCAAGTATTCTAAACCTTTATAAAGCAATATTTGGAGTGGAAATAGTCCAATATTTCATCTGAATATTTGTTTCTTTCTTCATAATTGTGTACACGTAATCACACATAATCCTGAACTGAGTACGGTGTAACTCAATGTATCATAGGTATGTACATCATTACAGGTCCTCTTTCCGTGGTGTAAAACCACCTCATAATTCAGCCTCAAGTAAATTCCTATCAATGAGTTGAGGACCAGACACGCCCCCTTCCAGCGTCATATCCTGTTTTAAAGGCCTCCATGATAGGTGCATTTTCCGTAGAGATGTGATAGCAGTCTATAGTGATTAGAAATAACAATTTCTTCTTCTATGCCTCCAGTAATGCACCAGTCGTGGCCATATAGAAGAGTCTAACAATACTAGTAGTTGGTTAATCAATCAATAAATTAAAAATCAGACAATCAAAACTTTGAAAATAAACATACATTCACTTCCTTGTAAATGGGCAATAAATCGTGGTATTATTTTCGAGCCTCGTTTGGAAGGGTCTTGCCTCAGTTTTAGAATATTCATTAAACTGAATATCCTTTTCTTACCACACCCTGGTATAAATGTCAAGTGTAAATTACACACCTCAACTGCTTTTGCCTAGCTGCTGTCCAAGGGAACAAACCAATTAAAGGCGAGATGCTTTTGAGTATTTGCATAACCATTCAGTGTTCACTGGAGATCCTTAATAGAAAGGGATGTACATGAAACACTGTTTTTATTTATACATTGAAGAACTAGTTCCAGGTAATAAAAGTTTGATGGTTCACTTGAGTCACTCAGCCTGGTTTTATGAAGCGCCACGTTAAAAAAGCTTCCTAGAATTGGTCTGCAAAAAGTTGTTAGTTAAAGATAAAATTATTATCCAATGGAATCGGCCAGAAGAACCTCAAATGATTAGAACCATAGATATAAAGCTGTTCTATTATCAATGGTTAGAACCTTTGGTTTTAAGAGTGCATTGGTCCAATCACCGAATGACTTGCTAGATATAAAATAAATAATAATGATGTTTGGCTTTGAATAGCAGTAAAGTGTATATTAACCGAGTAAAGAAAACGCTTTCTCCTAGAATACAAACAACCACCCGTTAGAATGTACGCGTCTAGAGCCCTGTCCTTGGTACTAAAACTAATCAGCCTTACCTTGACACTGCCGTCGCTGATAACAGCTCGGACTTGAAAGTAGGAAAAGTGTGCACTATCGAATACATCCGCCCCATATATCTTCATCATTGATACAATGATAGCATAGGTCTGGGGACAGATTGGGACTTTTGGGAAGTCGTATATTCCAGTATCTCGGTTCACAAGGAGTTGTAGCCTAACATGAACAATATTATAAACATAGCCTAGGTATGATCAATAGGCTATTAACATAGCATAACCTAAAACGTGTTGGCATAGCTTACGTGACTTGTGTTTTGACACCGACTGTATTAAAATAAATAAACCCTAAATATCACAGCTAAAGTAATGCAATTAGTTTAAAGATGATACATGCATCGCAAAAAGATCACGGATTTTTTTTACCTGAAGGCAATTGCGTCAATGAAAGTCTCTCTTCAGCACCTGTTGCCTGTTGAAGATATGCATACAATACAGTTGTAAACTACAGAAAATAGGTTGGTTTTACACATAAAGAATTTAAACTACTTTGCACATGTAAGAACAAAATGTAGTTATTTTCAGATGGTGTACAGGCCTTTTTGAGCATTTGCTTTTAAACAGAAAGAGCACAACTACTTTGTGAAGGGAACTGGCAGCATTCCATCTACATGTTTAGTGTTATAAACATTATCGAATTTAAATTATGAGCATTACGGTAACATGCATATCTTAGGCTACGTTGCCCAGTGGGAAACCGGAGAGAAAAGTAGCCTTCACACAGAACCAAACACACACACACACACACACACACACACACCATTGCAGAACTACTCAAGCGGGAAACTCCTGCCCATTTAGCACGTAAGTTAATACCTAAATGTAATCCACTAATCAGAAGTCCATGTTGATAAGGGATATAGCGCTCCTACTACCACAAAAGAAACAAAAAAGGATATTCAAAAAGGCGATCTGTGTTTAAACTGGCTACACATGCCTAAACTGAGAATACAATTTATCTTGCTTGTTTCGGGGCATGGTAAAATAGGCCTAAAGAGTAGACAATTCTTAAATAAAATAATAATTCTCACGCGTTGCTAAGTTTCTTGGAGCCCTATTGTTGTCGGTTGCAAAGGTCTGATTAATTAATTTCACACTATAGCTCCAGAGAAGATTTTCCCACAAACAAGTGACCGAGAAAAATGTAGTCCCAAAGAAAGAAGTCAACATCAAGTTCAACAACGTGCTTGCGCTCATTAGCATGACAATGATGTCTGGGAGCACAGTAGTCTTCTTAACAAGAGGGTCTGGCGTCAAGACACTCCACCTCCCAGACCCCAGAACATTTTCCCAGGCTCTCCTAACAATCGCACAACTGTTTGCTTTAAACGCGAGGGGCCTCTCGGTTTGCCCCATCATTCTCCGCGGACTGCACAATGGACGATTCCGTTAAGACATGACATACTGTATTAGCGCCAACATACAGTGCCAACAAGGATTTTTTCAGTTGAAGTTAAAATTAGTATAATTTCAAACTTTGAATACTTTAATATACAATACAAACAAATAATTAATACAAAAATGATGTTAGGGTTATTATATTATACTTTGGCAACAAGAAAAGTAAATTATATTATTAGGAATTATAATAGTATACAAGCAATTGCCTTGGGAAACACCAACGGTGACAGTTGAAGGATGTTAACCTAACACCTAAGTCAAGTAAGATTGAAAAACCCGTTATTAGAAAAAATCTAATGTATACTTACATACCGTATATTTGGGGTAATCCGATAAAGTAACCTAGGCCTTACTGATGTCCACATTTAATTTCAGTTGGATGATAGAAAAGCAAAGCTATATAAAATAAGCCAATCCAACCCGGAGCAGTCTGTCAAACAGTGGCTATACTTTTGTTGGAGTGGCCTGAGACAAGCCAACTAGTTGAGACGACTGCCGAACAACCAGTTTCCCAGTCAATCCCGCCCCATATTTTCTCACCGCTTTGGAAGGAAGCTGGGCATGTCTGCCGTAGGTCCCCCTTATGGGCCAGCCTGGCTTGGACGTGTCCAGAAACCCAAACAGTTCTGCTCCTCTATTCATTGTCCATTGTGCATTGATGCCTATTGTTGCAACTGCGTGAATGGTCCTTTTCCATTTTTAGGTACGCCCATAATCTTTTTCTAAATCATTCGCTCGAACCAAGAGACAGATAGATGCTAGTGTGGTGTAGAGGAGAGAGGAGTGGTGGAAGGTATGTAGTTCAGAGACCCACTGGGACCAAACACGACTTGGAGGCACGAGCAGGTAACTTAAATGCTCCAAGCTTTAGCCCATCACTCAAGGCCAGGACGCAATACACCACAACACCGTCCGCCAGCCCAACTATATGTCAATGAACTCAAACTTTGACATTTTAGATAGGTTAGACATGTTTAAATCTATAAAACTCGAACATCCAACTCCACCTTCTTTCAAGTCGACTCTCCTTCGATGCTCACTAAGAGGCGGGATCGTACCGTTGTGAGTGGTGGGATTTAAATATGCGCCTGCCACATTGCAACTACTGGTCCTCTTGTATGCTGCGCCTTGTTGCTTGAAATAAGACTTGGCGTCAACCGCTTGCGTGGCAGTGAATCACAACGCAACAGAGAGAATGAAAATGCACCAAAGACTTTAGTCCGGATCAGAAGAAAACAAGAAACTTGCAAGCTCAATGCTTTTATGCATAACGCACCGTTTTCTTAAACAGCCGATCACGCGAACGAATAACTGCAGCCCCTCTTGTCGAGGACCACTAGGAGGAGAAAGGAGGAAAGAAACGTTTGGGTTCAGGGTCACGTTGCCTTCATTCCGCTACGTCTCCATCCTCTGACCGCGCATAACGTATTTTTACATGCATTGAAATTACTGTTATAAATAAACAGTTACTCAGTTCGAAAAACGACGGGTACATTGTTGCAAGTACATTCAATCAACGTAGCGAAGAAAGATACGTGCTAGTGCAAGCTCCTCAAATCTTACTACGTTAAACGTGCTTACGTCAGGCATCGGGATAGGTTACCTTTCCAGAGAGGTTTCTCATGTAGGTTGATGCAAACAACCAACGCTTTGTGCATTGGCAAATGGGCCTAAAAATCTATTTTCTACTTGTATTTCAACTTGACGGTTTTAGAGCAACTGTAGTTGTTTCACTTATTATGGTTCTTATACTGTTTGACTAATGATAGTCCCAAATAACTCTTCAAAACGCCAGTGTGGTGTGTGCGTGTGTGTGTGTGTTTGTGGCAAAGGCTATTTTAAACATATTCTCTATGGCGTCAAATCAATCTCAAAACTCGCGCTCGCGCAGATGCCACTTCGATGTGAAAAATAATACATTCTCAATCGTAGAAACTAAAGCCGAGAAAGCAGAAAGTTAATGGCATTTATCGTGGTTTAAATTAATGAACGAAGACTCCAGGTTACTATGACTGAAACGTATCTCTTCGTTTATCTCTGTTGAACATCTGAAGATAATAGCCAAGAAATTAGGTCAGAGCAAAATATGTTTTAGAACCTATACAGACACATTGTTTTGGATTAATTACTAAAACACCTGCATGAGAAATCTAGTTAGCATGGCCTACTTTAAAAATATCACACATTGTAAAGCACTAATCAATGAAGACATGTATATCTGTTATAATTTATAGCCTTCAAAATATGTTTTTGCAGATGATTTGCCCAGGGAAATGCCTGGAATTGAGAGCGTAAAAACGTAAAATGTTTAATAACACAATCCTAAAACATACATATTTCGTTTTAATTTTAATAGGAAAGAAATGAATAAATCATTTCTACACGTCCATGTTACAGAGTAACATGCTGATAATAACCATAACCTTCACTTAACCACCAATGTCAAGTACAACAAAATCTTTTCAAATACATGGCCCTTAATTTAGGCCTGTGTAACTTGTGTAATGGCGCTTTATTCCCAGACTTCTAATGTATACGAATAGATTTTCAGGCAATACAGCTACTTGTAACAAACATAAACCTACAAATTTGTAAGTCTAATTACTGACAGGCAATTATATGGAGGCAATATTATACTCCTGAATATAATCTATTTTATCTTTCAAATAACTTCTGTATTTTGTAGTTGTTGTTGCCCGCAATAATCTTAATTTTAGCGATCACAACATGAAATGTAAATCGCTCTGGATGAGAGCATCCGCGAAATGACCTAAATGTAAATATAGAACATCTAATGCAATATTATTATTAATTACCATGTCCTTAATATTACATCATAGGTGCAAAATTAATGCATTATAATATGAACTATTTCTTAATGACAACAAAACATCCAGCATTTTATAAATGGCTTCACATGATAGACGAATGTGGATTACATTCACTGTAAAATCAGGGACTTGCATAGGCATATTTCTATTACATATTCAAACAGATGTGAGAGAGGATAGCTATTACCGACTGCAAAATTTATGTGAATGTACATCTAGAAATAAGCCTATAGTTTTTGAGACTCAGGCATTTATCCTATTACCACGAAACCTACAATTTCGCTCCAATCCCTAACCGCAAGAGAAAGAACTAAAGCAACTGTAGAAACAGCGACGCCCATCGGACATCTGGCACATAAACATATTATAGATGATGAAAGCAAAATGAAAAGGATTTTTGTTATTATTGTATTGAAAACGACTTTCTTATTCCAAGCTCGTATAGGCTTCGGTTGTTGCAATCTATAAAAAGACGAGCAACATGTCTATACATGTAATGTAGACCTTTTCATAACTAATCATTTATATGAGAAAATGGTGATAGATAAAACAGTTGAATTTTTTTTTTTATGTATGCGCCAGGTTAGTGGTTAGTTGTAAAAACGAAGGTATCACTCCAAAATGTAGTGGCTTAAAAACCTATTTGATTATCCTTGGAGCTCTAATTGATAATGAAAACGATGCTAGTGGTTATCATGTTGTGTTACATGTTGTAATATCGACCATTCCTGCGAGTTAACGCATACCATCTGAGTAACAAGAGAAGTGATTATTTTTGCTTATCGTGAATTAACCACTACTACAACATGCTAACTGTTTTGTGTCCCTACTCAAAACCCACATTCATGTGTTTAACAAAATGCAAATATTATTTCTACTTAGTATTGGTCTATATTATCCTATGTGTGGATGGGTTGATACATCGTATGACTCTTGCATTTGTACAGTAATTCATTAAAACAGTGGAAAAAAACGTATTTGAACGCATTAAAAACTTTGTAGAGATATTTGCGAAGGAGAAATACATTTAACGAAAGTTAATAAAAGTCAATAACTTAGAATTTAATGACAACCTGTTGATATTTTCTTTTGTTTATAAGGCCAATGAAAATTTGAGAAACTAATTTAAAAATATAATATGCTTCTAGGTTAACTTGTATTAAACATAGCAAAGAATCCGTTTAATTACATTGTATTACTGTAATGCTGAAATAACTGCGTTTATTACAAAAACTAGGACGCTGGCTCTATTCATTCTGTCTTTGTGGAACACCTGATCCAAGTAATGTCGTAAAAATGTATCAAAGAACACAGTAGTCTACAATGTATGGTTAGTTTATAATAGATCTAATATCCCACAATGTTTAGTTATCAGAACCATCTATGTAATGTTATTTCAATGGTACAAATTAACTCAAATTTAAAGTTCCTTCAAATGATGAATCTGTCTATACACTTGCATGAGTATACAATTATTTGAATTGACTGGACAGAAGAGATCATTAAGAAAAGGAACAAAAAGCCCTAATGCCTAATAGTTGGACACTAACATTCCAGTGTGTACTGTATTCCTAGAATCAGAGTATGATAGTCGTTCTTTATGGACCAAATCTATGATTTTGAAATAATTGTTAAATAAAATAACAAAACACAATGGTAATTAGTGGTTTAAAATCACTAATATTGTAACTGCCACATTATCTGTTTTTTAACCCCTCCTTCCACATTTATACACAAAATAAAATAGCCATGACAATTTTGAGTTTTTTCAATGTACATACTTACATATATTTGTAACTACAACAACATATAGTAAATGACAGAGAACTGGTAAAATGCCTCAGCTACACCCAAATGCAGATAAAATGGCCTGGATACAATTTGCTGTAGCATCCTAAATGTGCATGTATATTTCAACATATTGCTGAGAGGCACTTCTCTCTATTCCTCTAATTTGAGATGAATTTCTTAAAAAACTTTTAAGCATCCAATCCCTCTGATGTGAGGTTGAGAGATGATGAAAAAGAAAACAATGTTATAATGCTAAACTGCAGCGCTAGACTAAATTGCTATATTCATATTAATTAATTTAATATATGTAAAGTATATGCATCTTTAATAGATTATGAAATGTAAAGTTCTGCTCGTTGTAAGTATTCCTAAATGCTTCATTGCAGAATGAATGTAATATTGCCCTGCATTTCTATTTAAGCATCTAACACCTTATTGAATCCAAGGCAAATTTAACATGTTACAAAACCTGAGGCAAATCTACCAGTTACAGAATCAAATCCCATATGTTAC
This sequence comes from Esox niger, assembly GCA_016801105.1. NCBI lineage: Eukaryota > Metazoa > Chordata > Actinopteri > Esociformes > Esocidae > Esox > Esox niger. The sequence goes on along the minus strand of JACXGJ010001511.1, from coordinate 71,933 downwards.
ATGCATTAAGATTTGTCCATTTGTGTCTGTCATTCTCAGCTTGTAATCTGACCAGTCACTGAGACAGAATTCTCAAATCAATAGCTGTTCAGGAGAGATCTTACTCATGATTCATATTAAACTGTATAATACACTAATAAAACAAATCTGAATTACTAACAAAAACATCCACAAAAAACACTTGATAACTAGTATCAGGTTCAGGGGTTTACAAATGATCTAATCAAAGGTCCCACTTTTGGGAATTGTAATAGCCATGCTTCAAAGGGCTTGACCTCATATAAGGGCAAAGGGCTCTCAGGGATCATCAAGTCATAGAGAGGGAAATATTTTGGGTGGTGGGATCTGTCCCTTTATCCCTCTACTAATTAGTACTGACCGACCATGTTTAATGATAAAACTTCATTTCTAAACTAAGCTATTTTTATGGGAAATTAAGACAAGATAATCTTTACTGCACAATGACACAATACATTATAATAATGAATTGGTGTAATACATAAATGCAATAATACTGGTTTGAAAATTAAGGATAAAATTGAAACAGTCCACAGACCTGTCTCATAGATATCTGCTTAAATACTTATTGAATGAGCAACCATCAATTTAGCAGTTCCCTGAATGCTATTATGGAGGGAGACATTTTGAAGGTCCTCTGAAGGAATAAAGGAAGATCCACTGTATATGCTGTATATGCTGTACACACATGCCTGCCAGTCATTTTAGATTGTGTCTGCTAAATGGCAATAATTAAACATACACAATTCAATCTGAAAAGGGACTGCATTGAATTTGGTTTCCTACAGATCTACAAAACCTTCTCCAGATTTTCAAAGCAGAGTAAAAATAATAGTGTATTTTCCATATGACTAAGAAATACATAACTTGGATGGGTTTATTGTTTATGTCTTCACACCCCCAGAGTAAAGCTGCCTTTGACAGCCATTGCATATATGAATCATTTCCAATAATATTTTGCCAAATTCACGACTCCTAGGCCAATACCACTGGTCATTTGGTGACAGCGTTATAGTTATTTTGGCATCCACATGTACTGAGCAGTATGTCAGGATCAAAAGGAATATGAAAGGAACAAACCCCAGGTAAAAAGTTAAAGGAAAAACTAATTTGAGTAATATTTTCAAGCAAGATAAAAACATTCATTTGTATGCCAAAAGCAAACCCTAATGGATTTTCAAAAGGTGTTGCATGTTCCTGAATGGCCCTGACGCACAATGTTGCTGGTCACTTATAGTTCCATGTTGTTCGTAACCAAAATGTGCAAAATGTGAGGGCTGTGCAAGTGATGTGTGGATTTCTATTGTCAATTAGACAAATATATATATATATATATATATATATATATATATATATATATATATTGAATTAAACTGAATGTATTGAATTTGGTCATCACAACCTCAGAAAGACATAAGTGCTCTTGTGTTATGTAAGGTCAAATAAACCAGAACAAATACCCGCATTGATGACGCATACTACTATTGCCATGGCCTATATGCTCCGTAAACTTTAGTTAATACCGTGCTCTAACAAGACACAACTACTACCACCTTGAGGACTGAAGACAAATCTTGAATCAATACTTATCCTGCCAGCAGCACAAGTGAGTCAGAGAAGCAGTAGTTGCACATGACTCATGACCTTCAATGTGGAGTACACAGTACTGTATCTGCAGAAGTTTCAGCATACATTTCCAACTGATTTAATGCAGAGGCTCTCGGAGAGATATCGCCCACTTGTGTGATCAATAAATATATCATCCACATCATCACTTGTGCTAGGCCCATTTGAACAGAAATGTCAACTAAGCAAACACACTTTGGCCATATTCACGATTATATATAAACAAATGTACCGGAAATAATAATACATGACACTGAAATACATGGCATATGTGAATATATCAACCGCAACAAAAATGTGTGAGGTAAAAACAATGTCACCGTTTCTGAATTTGAATAGGCCTATCTCCCAAGCATGCAATGTGATAGGTAAAGTGAAATTGGCTACAAATATTAGCCAAATAGGTACGGTCATAGATCCCGATTTCTTGGGTAAACTACATTGTTCTCGCCACAGTACAGATACAAATTAATCTCATATTTGACATTGGCCTATGCCTAAAATAAAATGTGAAGAAAATATACATTCAAAATAATGACATTGTCTATCTAATTGTTATGCACGACTCAACATTCAAGCCTATCCACATGATGTAATTAATTTGCCGTAATTGTTGAAAATTGCTAAATGTCTACCCAGAAAGGGTAACCGATCACGCACATGTGGTAGCTTATGCAGAACGCATTTAAACATGTTCTCAAAATTAAGCTATGCAAAGTAGCCTAGCCCACGATGAGGCCTACCTGCGCAACAAGAATAACTTCTGATAAATGCGGAAGTATATAAACTTACAGTCTATGTAATGAAGAGTTTCTGCAGAGAAGAGATGTTTATTCGTTCACCGCCATGAGAAAAAGACTGGTTTCTATCTGCCTTCCCTCTTTAATTACAAGCGGGCTGAATTTTATGCTAATGAGCACTGACATCAGACTCAACAATTTGCGCAGAATAAAGGAAGGGACCAAAGGCCAAATTCGGCTCTCCTTTCCCATGCAATTCCGACGGTCAAGTTCAAGCGCAGACTTGGGCGAACAATTGTCCTTCAAAAAAGTTATGTGTATAGGGACATGAAAAATTCGTTTCGAAGGTAGTCCGTAAATATGTTCTTTATCGTTTCGTCATTTTGGTATGGCCAGCAATTTAGCTATTAGGCTATTTACTCACTTTTGTTGTGGGGAGGAAATTATGTTCTCATAGAAAATATAGCCATATTTGAAACCACGATATGAATTTTCTATTTATCAATAGTAAATATTTGTAGTAAGATTTAAAAGGCAGGCCGGCAGTCTGCTAGATTTTACTTCACTGAGTTATAAATAAAGCGTGTATAATTATTAGGACATCAAAAGAGTAGTTAACCGACCTTCTGTCGGCCGACAAAGTAATACGTGATTCAAAGCTTAAGCTGTGGTATCCAGCATTGATTCTCATCAAAGTGGACATTAAAAAAATATTCAGTTTTTTTAATTTATAAAATATTTTGTGACAGAAATGTTTCCAGTGCAGTCCTGAAATGATCTTGTTCTTAATACATCTCTGTTGCTATCTAAAGGCCTAGTAACCTCGTAATACAAATGCGAATGATTACCTATGGGATGCTATGTGCACCAAGAAGCACTAGGCAGAATGAAATTACTGCTGTACATTTAAGTAATTATGTGTGTATACATGTGCACTCATTCATATCGTCAAAATCCTTAATCAGTATGAGGACAAGGTAGCAAACGTGCCATAAAGAGACGCCAATCCAATTTGGCTTGGTTCAGCTGAATTAGCTGCATTTGTGGCCTAAACTACTAATCAGGGATACTATTAGAATTGGATGATATGAGTAAGTGAATATACGTGGTCTTCTAATGTTTCAATTCAGGATTATGAAATACTTAAAACTTTCATTTTGTTTCAAGGAGAAAGAGGGAACCGAGAAACACTCAATTACACACATTTTTTTTTGTTTTCCAAGTTTTGTGGCAAATGACTTAAATGAATGGTTATACTGGATATTCAAAGAGATATACCTTTATTTGATCATGATTACCTTTCTGATGTAGAAATGTTATTTTATTAAAATTAGAATGATATTATGCCTAGTTACAACTGATCACACAGAGCAGATAAAATACTACAGCTATTGTAACATAACGGTTGCCTGATTAAATTTTTTCAGTTGCATGGAATGCAGGGGGTATTTTGTTGTTAGCTCAATTACTGAATACCATGCCTGCCGGCAAAAGAGTGACCACATAATGTATGAAGATAGACACTTTCCTGCGCTGCCTGCAACACCACCAGTACTGTGTCAATTAGATGGCAACTGGTCAGTCGGTCTTGCTTGAAAAGCCATATAACTTGGCACCACCATAGCCAGCACCTTCTGGCATTTAGACTCTGTTTTATTCAGTACAGTACAGAGGCTGAATGGCAGTGTTATGGTGAAGGCCTGTGCAATGTGCAGTGTCTCCACAGGGGCTCTTTTCCTGCTTTGTGCTCGCTGTTCCTCCAATGCCTGAGGCTTCCCCGTGAGACATGTCGTGTCTGAAATGTCATAGTCATGAATTTCACTCCTCTTTTACATCCTTCTGACAAATCAGTCCCAGTCTCCTTGGTTGCCATAGCTATCTCTGCGCCACGCTCACGCCGAGCGGAGGAGGCAGCCTCTAAATGGAGAGAGCAGTGCTGGAGCTGGGCGGATCCACCGACAGGGCAACCACTTCCACATTTGCATGTATTCAAATAAGGCATGAATAACATGCATGCGGCAAACAAAGGGCGGGCCAATAGGAGGGACTCTCTCCCACCAGCCCACAACCCAACAATATTCACACTAGCACCCTGGAATGGAGACAGGGAAATTATGTGGGAACAGAGGCCCTTCAGCAGTGCAGGGGGGAGACACTTGTGGCCCCCAGAATATTAGCATTTCATTTGTGCCCATTTCCCAGTAATTCCTGGACACAGATGGTTAATGTGGCTGAGTGTGTAATTACCATTTGTATCAAAGATAGTGATGGAAATGTTTTTCAGGGTGCGTTTTCATTCTACAAAGCGCTCACAGAAAGAATTTATACATTCAACCATGTGTCTATAAAAGACAATGGCATGCAAGAAAAATAAATGTATACTGAACACTTCAGCTGCACAAATTGTATTAGCATTATGTCATAAAATCATTGCAGAGTATGTAACTCTACCTAGCAAGTTGAGGTTTTATCTACAACTACACTATTTTGTCCATCTCTATAAACCAATACAGTGACCCCCCCTTTTCAACACATATTAATATACATTTTTGTTTTTTCCTCACTGAACGTCCAACTGAGGTGGCAGTGAGATCAAGTAAGATTCCATTTACGTGACTGATGACCTTAGATCTGCAGTCGCCCTACAAGCCTGAGGGAGTTGTTAAAACGTAGTAGAGCATGGTTAAGTCAAGAATATCCCTTCTGATGATGCCGGCCTGACATTGGATGATGCCTGACCAATATGCTTCACCCCATGGAGTTCCCAGGCACACGCCACCCAGCAGCACAGTGAAGGCTTGAAATCTAGACTGTGATAAACAGCTTTGCACTACTGAAGAGCGTGTTAGACCGTTGCACTACAGGGGAGCCACATTCATTCATCATCTTCATTTAAAGAATGTGCTCACACAGAAGGATCTAGGATCAGGGGGCAAGGGGGATACATCCCCCTAAGGAGTAAGTGAAATGGTCCCCACCAATAATAATCCAAAATTCGAACTTAAGTGTCTTGTCGGCACTCCCACTGACTGCTTCTCTTATTCAGTGTGTGTACAGTACCACAGTAATTGCTGATGATGCTACAATGCTCCAATTGATAGAAAAGTTAAATATATAGTTTTGGTACAGGAAGTAAAAAGTTTAAATACAGTGGATATAAAAAGTCTACACACCCCTGTTAAAATGCCAGGTAAAAAATGAGACAAAGATTAATCATGTCAGAACTTTTTTCACCTTATGTGACCTGTAACATGAACAATTTCATTGAAAAACAAACTGAAATCTTTCAGGGGGAAAAATAAAAAACTCAAAACAACCGGGTTGCATAAGTTTGCACACCCTTAAACTAATACTGTGTTGAAGCACCTTTTCTTTTTATTACAGCACTCAGTCTTTTTGGGTAGGAGTCTATTAGCATGGTATATCTTGATGTGGCAATATTTGCCCACTCTTCTTTGCAAAAGCGCTCCAAATCTGTCAGATTGCGTGGACATCTCCTGTGCACAGCCCACTTCAGATCACCCCACAGATGTTCAAGTGAATTCAGGTCTGGGCTCTGGCTGGGCCATTCTTCTGGTGAAACCATGCTTTTGTGAATTTTGATGTGTGCTTTGGGTCGTTGTTGTGCTGAAAGGTGAACCTCCTCTTCTTCTTCAGCTATCTAGTGGATGGCTGAAGGTTTTGTACCAAAATTGCCTGGCATTTGGAACTGTTCATAATTCCCTCCAGGCCCAGTTCCATCTAAAAAAAACAGCCCCAAAGCATGATGCTGCCGACACTGTGCATCACTGTGGGTATGTTGTTCTTTGTGTGATGTGCAAGTGTTGTTTTTGCACCAAACATACCTTTTGTAATGATTGCTGAAAAGTTCAACCTTGGTTTCATCAGAACATAACACATTTCCCACATGCTTTTGGGAGACTTGGCAAACTTCAGTCAGGCTTGAATGTTTAAACCGTCTCCTAGCTAGATAGCAATATTACTTTGTATAATACATTGTTTGATTGTTAGATTTTTTCCACATTAAAATAGATATTATCTAACAAAATTAAACTGCATGCTAGCTAGCTAATAGTGAATAGTTCTGGCTGTGAGAAAAACATTATCTTCAGAATTATCTGAAGTGAATTAACTAGCTTACAAAATTACTTGCACAATCACTGTCTTAGACTTTATAACTTGCAATTAATGTTCCACCAGTACTTAAGAAGATGGAATACTGTATTTGTTTAATTCAAAGGAGTACAAAGGATCCTGGCAACTACATGCACACAACATACCCTCCCAGGCAAGCTAGCTGATGAGTTGAAGTGCTTTCATATATTGAATTTCATCTAGGCAGTTATGGGTGTGTTCCATATGTTTAGACTTTGGTGCTAACATGATCATGTTGGAAGGGTGACAGAGGGAGAAATAAAGGCCGCACAAAAACAGGTAAGATGCTGAATAGTGCCTCACCACCTCACAGAGAGATGACCTGTCATAGTGTGAATCTCTCTGATTGATCGGATATGATAAAAGGAGAGCCGCTTAAGTGTAGAGGGTGTACTGTATGTGTACTTTATGCAGGAGACAGGCAACCATTATGATAACCCAAAAAGAAAGACTTTCAATCAATAAGTGGAGAAACAGGAGCCCCTGAACAACAGGTACAACAGTGATAAGAGTTTTTAGACTGATAATCAATCATAGTATGAATCAATCTGAATGATTGAACAACAGAAAGGAGTTATTTCTCTCTCTAGTGTAGTGCTGAACGTAATAGTGATGCAACACTGGTTGGTGGTTACCAGAGACTGTAAAAAAAGGCTTTGTTGAGCTGAGAATTATCTAAATGATTGCTGTTAACTGCAATGGGAGATCTTGTTTTTGCAAACAATTCCAACAGTAACATTAAAATATTTGTATATTTTCTTTGAGATCAAAACAATATGAAGTTAGATAGAAAATCGTGCAAACTTTTTTTTATGTCTGTTCAGGTGAGATGGAACTACTGTTTTTGTGATTCCACAACAATGATCTGAATGTAATACACAAATCACTGCTCATCTGAAAAGTAATAGGCAAATCAGGGCTATCTATTTAATAAAGAAAACATAATATAAGCACCATACAATCCCATTTATTAGCCATGGTGTTAACTTTATGACAGAATGACATACAATGCTATGGGCCTTTAGTAAGGCTATTAGCAGATGCTTCATAAATTTTTGCTCTGAATTAATGAAATCAATCAAGTTCTTGTTCAAGAATATAACTTACGAATGCTGCCGAAGCTTAGTTCCAAGAAGTATTTCATGAATTGTATTTGTGAATTGTGTCCCTTCCAGTGTCAGACCTGCTCCTACGACCCTGCTCACGCAAAAACCATGTGGGCATTACATCCAAACCAATCCAAAATGGGTGCCGCCACTTCATTAGGCGAATGTGAAAATGTAATCAATGTTTTTAAGACCTATGCCAACAAGTGAACACATGCTAAACTCAAATTTAAATGCCACATATGGCTTTTTGGCAAGAGAATTGGGAGTTTGTTTTCTGTGTGCTCCAGTGGAGGAACACAGGCTATAGCTTTATTGAGGATGATCTATCATTTTTATGCATGGCCTGGATCTGTGTGTGTGCCATGCTTTTCCAGTGTGATCAAGCATACCGCTCTGGATGGTTTTAGGCACGTAGAAAGGTCCTGGTTGCCAAAATTTCCCCCAGAAGTGGCTTAGCTAGACAAAATCAGATATTAGGCTCTTGAAAATCTTACTACTTAGAGCCGTAACATCTGATAAGATCAAATAGTGCCCTAGGCTGATTTACAGGGAAAAGTCAGGATAAACAAAACAATGTTTATTGAAGGAATGACAGGGTGCAGTGAAACATACATTATCACAGGATGAATCTGGTTCTACACAATGCTTTTAGTCAACTTAATTAACACAGTACCTAAAAACAGTCAGAAATAAAAACTTCTGAATGAAAGAGATGAAAACAGTTTACCACGTATTTGACAATAAAATTACCTGGGAGGCTGGATTCATCAGACTGCTTTGATATCTTTTTGCTGCTCTAAACAAATTAGGACAACTGTAATCAAAAGGCATTACTGCACTAGCGTAATATGACTAAATGAAACATATTTCAAACAGTCATTCTAAACATATATTTTTATGCAAACTAGAAAATACATTGATTTTACTATTATTTAAGTAAATATGATGTGTTGGCCAGCCTGTTTACATTAAAACATTTGGTTAATCTGTAAGCTGATGATTGATTATTGATCAATTGATTACTATTGTCATAGTCACACACATTTTTAAAAGGGACAAGTTGAGATAGTCATATAATCATAGTTGATTAATAAGTTCATTATTACATAAGCAAGCAGACTAAAAAATCTGAATAAAATCAACTTAAGTTAGACCAGTCAGAGTTGATCAGGTATAGGAATATGTCAAGTATTTTTGGTTATGTACCCATTCAAACAAGTTTTTTAACATTGAAATGCATTAGGAGCTAAATGTTTTCATAATAAAAAATTATATCTTATATGAAAATGTTTTTTTCAAGTATCCTGAGCTCCAACAGTTATTACAAATGACAGTACTGGTAATAGAAAAAAATTTAATAAAACAGATTTAAATGTACAGGATAGGAAATGTAGTGAAAAACACTGAGCAGAACAATGATTTCTCACTCCACAACACCATACACGCCCTTAAAATGTCACCCAAAAAAGGTTTTTAAAATACATTCTAAAAGTGACACTGAACAGCATTATTATGACTCATCATCGAGGGCAGACTGACAAATGCATATTTAAAGCATTCATCTTCCATATTTGCATAATATTGCTCTACATGCAATCATATATAAGATCTGTCTTGTTCAAGGAACATATGATAGGCTAATTAGCAAAGAACATTGAGTGAAAAATACAAAGATTAATGTACGCAGATAGACATGATGTAGTCGGGAAAAGCAGACCAAGACTGAATTAATGATTTAGAGGATTTTGTCATTATGCAACATGATTTACCATCCTACCACACACAATAATATAAAATTGTATTGATCTTCAGATCCATGTAGGACAACAGTGAGGAGACAGATATACATTGGTGAAAAATGACACATGTGTTATAGGATAATCGTACAAAACTCAATGACTGTACAAGACATGAACAGGCTAGAGTATGTTGTATAAGTTGCCCATTCATATAGTTCAAAAACTGTTTCCGATAGTAGGCTAATAGGCAGGGATATTTTGTTCAAATCTTTACTCTAATCAGCATCACTTTCTCCCAATTTCCCCCATTTTGTGCAAATGGCCAATTAACACTAATGGACTTGCCTCGTTGGGGAAATTCTCAGCAGCGTCAAAGATTGAGATGTGTCATTATCACATCACATTGTGCTTGTTAAAATACGGCCCGCTACATGTGAAGTCCCCCAGCATTGTCGGTTTGCCGTGACCCGTATTTGAACTTCCGGTCATGATATTGCAGTGGTACTGCATGTCAGTGTCTTTAGCATTTACATTCAGGAACCCTGTTCTAGAAGTAGGGACATATTTCTAGTTTTTAGTCCTATTTTACATTTATATGTGTCAGTGTTTTGTTGATTGATGTGTTTTGTGTTTTCTGTGGACACTGGGGAACTGCTGATTTAGGAAGGGCTAACGGGAAACCAAATAAACTACACATTTTTATAGAATTAGGATTGGTATATCCATATGGATATTGTATGGCTATGCTTGTAAATGCATTTGTGTTACAGTCGACTATACGCCAAACGTTTCAAAGAAGCCCTGTTATATGCAATTTAACAATGACTAATATTGCCACTATATATAAGAAACTACCACTCCCACAATTCCAAGCTCACCTCAACAGAGAGAGAGCTAGAAGAGACTGCCTACAAAATTTGTTTGAAACAGAGATGCACTTCCTAAATTCTTGCCAAATGTATGACCACATTTGACACACATTTTTCTCAGATCATATAGGTCCTCTAAGAATTTAAAATAAAATAAAAAATGGATAAACTCGGCATCTGTTATGCATAAAACAGTATTGTGAATAGCATGATGTTTGAATTGAGGTCATGAGAAAAGGGTAACTAGTAGACAACATTGTAAACATAGGAAATATTTATCTCTATTTGTTTTGTGATGTAATTCATACAGAACTATTTGCACATTGGCACATCACTAATAATATTTTTTTGGGGGGAAACTGTAGTCTTCTGTTTTCCTGGAATGTTTTCCTGGAATTTCTGAGTTCTCTTTAATTGTCATTTCTTATTTCTTTTTCATTTTCCACTCGCGTTGGCAATGTAAACACATTAAGCCAGTGCAGCCTTAGTCTTTACAGCACCTAACCCCAATTACCAGTCATTATACTATACCCAATCGATGGGACTTGACCAGATATTGAACTTTTTGTGTCAAACGCAGAATATTTTTTAAATATATAACATATACCATTTCCATAACAAATTAGATTTCACTATGATAAATTATCATCCAATTTTCCTCTAAGACAAACCCTAAGACGCAACCACCAAACGTAGGCTACCTCAAAGACGGGTCAAGGACGAACAACGAGAACGTTTTGGTTCAGTACAAACCGTTGTGCAATTTGACAAACATTTAGGCTAGTGTACTGAACGCACCCTTAATGGACTACAGTTTCACATGTCATCAGCTGTCAGGTCAGGATCCTTATACTACACGTGTGTGAAACTCAGCGAAAAGGCACACCAAAAATAATAACTTAATTAAAAAGAGATGGTAAGTTATTGTTTTATATCTACATACACTTGCACTAACTAGGCATATGCAAAGCGTTATTCGCAAAATCAAATGCTTGTTGCTAGCTAACTAGCTTAACGTCGCTGCTGACTATGTTGCAGGAACTTGGCATTAAAATGGCTAACTAGTCAAATAGCACGCTAGCTTAGCAAGTGCCATAGCTAGTTTTTAAGGAACAATAGGTACCGTACATTGATGTAACTAGTGTAATGAGTATGCTATAGCAGCTAGCTAGCAATTCATTTACATGTAACTTTAAAGAAGTTTGCTTATGTTAACTTAGTTGCTAACTAGCAGTTAATGCTAGCGAACTAGCAAGGCTAGCTAACGGGTATGTGTAGCTAGAATGGTTATGGTTAGTAACGTTCTATCTAAAGAGTTTAACCCTTTTATGGTTTGCATGACAGCCTTGTTTCCCTTCTGAAATCTGAAATCTTCCTTTGTAAATGTAATACCTGGGATTTCTAGTTATGTACTACCCCGGTCTTAGGAACATGTAGCTGTTGGCTATCTACTCATTTGAGATGCATAGCAGCAGCTGAATATGTCAGACGGAGTAACCAATCTGGTAACAACGTTGATTAACTCATTGTTTGTTTCTTAACCAGGCGCTGATAGGAGTGCAGCTGGTGGTCAGCTTGTTGGCTGCTAGTATAATGCAGAGAATGGCTCCACACTGTTCCTTTGCCCGCTGGCTTCTGTGCAATGGCAGGTACAGTGTACACAATTTATAGATAAAGGCTTTGGTGACAGTGGTTCAGGGGTAGACATTCCTAATAATATTGATATTATAGTTAAAGCCTTGAGAAATGTTATTAAAACATATCTAACTTGAACATTTCAGCTTGTTCCGGTTCAAACATCCCTCTGAGGGAGAGCTGTGTGCCCTGGCAGGAAAACAGGTGCCCAGCAAGCCCAGCAGGAGAGACAGGTGTGAACTGGGGGGGTGCTTGATGATGATGATGATACAGATTAAGGGTGCTGCTGTCAGCTGCTTTTGTGTTGCTGTTTTGATGGCAAACTCACTGTTAGCTGACTTTGTCTGTTTTGTAGGAGACAGAATGGAGACACAAAGCCACTAACAGTGCCAAAAGATATCGACCTTAACTTGGAAAAGGCTCCAGTCGGAGTACTTGATGCCCTTGGTAAATAAACAAAGTACTGAAATTGCAGGCTTATTCGGCTTTGCCTTTATTTACCTTACAATTTATTTTATCTTTTTCTTTTTTCTGTCCCAGTTCTACGATTCTTCCTGGAGTATCAGTGGTTGATTGACTTTGCAGTGTATGCAATGGGCATATACATTTTTACTGAGGGCTACTTCTGTGTTGTGGACCCTGCCAAGGAGGTGCACATTGGGGCTATCTGGTGTGTGTTAACTGTTTTGTGCTGCCTGTATCCTTGAATTCAACTTCCTTCTGAAAGGCCTGGGTTTCATTACAATTTAAACTTGAAACTGTTATTTTATCAGAATTGCAGTAACAGTTTTTTTCAGTTTAGACTGGCAATTTACTCTTGGTACTTGCCAATGTCATTACCACTTAAAAACAGCCTGAATCACTTACTATGCAGTGGGAACTAATGCCAGAAAACACTCATGCACCTGGTTTTGTGCTCTTATTCGATTGGGCTTGTATTGTCGAGAGACTGTCCTGTGGTTTGTGTTGTCCTTAATTATTTGACAGGAAAACCCTGCACAGCCTGATGAGCCACTACTTCAGTTCTGAAGAGGGGGGTGAGCGCTCTGTGTGCCTGGCCTTTGGTTTCCTGTCTCTGCTGGTGGCCATGCTAGTGCTGGTGGTCAGAGAAGACTACCTGGAGTTTGGTCTGGAGCCTGGTTGGTCCACTACACTACTACTCTACTGCAGTTGCCCCCTCTTGGACTGTGCAGAACATATAAAACCTTGTTGACCTAATTTTAGCCTTCCCGTTTGGACATTCTTATGGTTTTGTTTTGCAGGTTTTAACAGTCTTTTTGACAACCTTGAGGTTTTTGCAAAACAGCAAGGTTTTTCTCAGTGGTCGTAAGTATCTTTTTAATTGAGCTGTAAAAACATATTTTCAAAATTTTAACTTGCAACTTTGGTCCATATTATACAGTAAACAGTTGTTTATAGATGGAGACCATGCTTGATCTGTGTGTATAATATTTTTCTCACACCTATCAGAGTCCCAGTGACCAAACTGACTGTGAAGTTGGGTTTGGCTGGCATCTGTGCGTTTATTGGTGCATTGCTAGCCTTTCCAGGCCTCCGTCTAGCCCAGACCCATCTGGATGCAGTTCAGATGAACAAAGACCGCCCGTTCATCCAGTAAGGAGACACAGACATTTAGCTGCAAATCCAAATAATAACTCTGCTAGTAATGTCTTCCTGTTTGGATGTTATGCTCCCCTTCATGTAGGCTGCTGTTGCACATGAGTTTCCTGGCTCCTGTGATGGTGATTGTGTTGTGGATCAAACCCATTGCCCGGGACTTCCTTGGGAACGCTCCCATGGGAAAGACATCAGTCACCCTGTGAGTGTGTGTATTTTTGTCTCACTACACTTGCTGTATTCTACTATTATTTCTTTCGCCTGTATGTTGATGAATATCGCTGGTCCGTGTGGTCTCAGTATGTCCAGCCCAGTGTTTGACAGTGTGCGACTGTGGACGGTGGTGGTTCTTTGCTGCCTGAGGCTGGCCCTCACCCGCTACCACCTGCAGGCCTACCTGAACCTGTCCCAGAAGTGGGTGGACCAGATGAAGAAGGAGGCGGGACGCATTGCCGCCATCGACATCCAGAGGAAGGTCAGATACCTAAAAGTCCATAGAATTTTCATGCATGAGTCAGGAAGTAACCCAGGTCCATGAGTGTCTGTGGTTCTTCTTTCAGGTGAGCCGTGTATTCTGCTACCTGACCATAGTTACCCTGCAGTACGTGTTGCCTATTCTGATTATCCTGTTCTCCACCCTGGCTCTGAAGGCCCTCGGTAAGACATGGACATAACATCCCTTTCTAAGGGCGGTGTGTAATCGAATGTTTAGGTTGCTGCTCAGAATTCCAGACATTCGGCATTCTGCTGTTCTGTGTCTCAGGTGACTTCTCATGGAGCGGCGCAGAGCAAGCTCCGGGGGTGACGCCTGCCCTCGTAATGCCCACCCCCACCCCTGTCCTGCCAGGGTTGGAGGAGGATGAAGAGGGCATGGAGGACTTTGAGGAGGACATCCAAGTCACAGTTGCTCGTTTGACAGAGGGTTTCTCCGCCCTGCACTCTGTCCTCACCCCCCTCTTCTTCAGAGGCCTCTTCGCCTTCCTCACCTGGTGGGTGGCTGCCTGCCAAGTCATCAGCAGCCTGTTTGGCATCTACTTCCACCAGTACCTCATGCAGAACTAAAGAGGACTACAGAAATACACTACCCACAATCCCTTGCCAAAACCGGCCCAGTGTGACTATGCAGTGTGTTGTAGGCAGGTCTAACGCAACACAACATATGGACAGGATGCGTGTTACTTGCCAATGTGGACAGTGTACTACCACCATGACTGTCTGGGACTACGAGCGACATGCTTTAGAAGTGGGACTGGTCTCCATTCGCTGCTATCACATTTCACGTTTTAAAGCCAGTTTTAACCTTTAATTTGTATTCAAACAATACTATTATATGCTGCAAATGAGCGGTTTCTATTAAGACATAAAACACTGTACCACTACTTATAGTCTAGTTGGTGGTCAGAGGCCAGTGAAGTGCTTGATGCTTGTTTTTTCACTTCTTTAACTCTGCTGAATACTGTACTGATTGTAAAGAGGCAGTGGAGTTGCAGTCTGTACAACAGTCCTCCCGAGTTGCGCATGCTCATTCAATTGCCCATTTTCCTGCTTTATTTGAACCCACCTTAAAACAGCACTGATAAACAGTTACTGAATTTATTCAATGAAGGGATTTGATAAGAGTCTATAAGTGCCTTGAAACTCAGGGATTTTCAGTCAGTGATAATATATTCGCTAACGATCAAGTTTGGGGTCACTTACAAATTGCCTTGTTTTCCATGAAAACATACATGAGTTTGAATAGGAAATATAACAAAATGAATAGGAAATACAGTGATTGACAAGGTTAGAAATTGTGATTTTTGAGTTGTAATTATGGTGAGGTAACCTGATGAGATTTCACCCTGCACTTCCTGAAGCACCTCCCACAAGATTTGTTTGGTTGGCACATCTTACGTACCATACGGTCAAGCTGCTCCCACAACTTAATAGGGTTTAGATCCGGTGACTGCTGGCCACTCTATTATAGACCGAATACCAGCTGACGGCTTCTTCCTTAAATAGTCGCATAGTTTGGAGCTGTGCTTTTGGGCGGTTTTCTGTTGTTAAAGGAAATGGGCTCCAAATGAGCACTGTCCACCGGGCATGGTGTTGCAAAATTGAGTAATATCCTTCCTTCATCAAGATCCCCTTTAACCTGTACAAATCTCCCCTTTCACCACCACCAAGCACCCCCAGACCATCACATTGATTCCACCATGTGTGATAGATGGCGTCAAGCACTCCTCCAGCACCATTTGGTCTGGGTCTTTGTGATCCAAACACCCGAATCTGTCTGTAACACTCGCACCCCCAATTCAACTAGTTTAAAGAAGGCCATTGCTTCTTTAATCAGCGAAGTTACAGTTTTCAGATGTGCTAACAATTGCAAAAGGGTTTTCTAATGATCGCTTAGCCTTTTTAATATGATAAATGTGGATTAGCAAACAATGTGCCATTAGAATATTCCTGTGGGTATATTCCATTAACAATCAGCTGTTTCCAGCTATAATAGTTATTTACAACATTAACAATATCTACACTGCATTTCAATTTGATGTTACGTTAATGAACAACATTATAGTAGCTTTTCTTTAAAAAACAAGGACATTTCTATGTGACCCCAAACTTTGGAATGGTAGAATATATATACCTTTCTTTGGCAGGTGTCTGTAGCATCGATTTTAAGACTCCGACCCAGCCTGAATTTGGTTGACCTTATTGTGTACCTGTATTTGCAATTATGTCTTCAGTCTCAGTCCTTTCTGCTGCCAAACAATCATGTACTCTAAGCTGTAGTCTTAGAGCAAATCTCCCTACACACAAACCCGGGTGCTGATTGTGGTTTTAACTTTTAATTTATTTATTTGTCCCCTCTTGCCACCGACGGCACTTGCTGTGTTTGAAAGGTGCAGGTGTTGCTGCTGGTGTACCATCGGGCCATTTTGGTTTGTGGAAAGTTTGATTTGTTTAGTTTTTTTTGAATGTTTGCTAATCATTTATGAAAAACGTAACTTACGAATGCATGTTGTGAATTTTTTGGTGTATACAAATGATTTGTGTGTGTGTGTGTGTGTGTGTGCGCCTACTGGCTTAATAAAATGATTTGAACGTTTTCAACATGGTTTTTAATTGGTCAAGACAGCAAAACATTGCTTTTAATTTCAACTTTTGTCGAGGAGAGTGGGCTCTTTCAATGTTAATTTGCCATTTGACAAATGACATTTTGCATGACTATAGTCTCTCGGCTGTATTGGGCCTTAGCCTCTGACCATTTTTTTATCAGATTTTGATCTTTGATAATTTCCCTGCATTTTCTCTTAAATAAGCTGATAGTAGCTAATGTTTTGTTATTTCTGCTTTTGAAAATGTGATATATACTGTGGGTTTGATCACAAGTTCTGCTCTTTCTGGTTCTTATTTGTATTGTAGAATAATGTAAAAAGCTGCTTAGTATTGTAACTACAGCCATATCCGTGGGACTAAGGAACATGACCTTCCCTCAGAAACGGTGAAGCTAGACTCAAGCCTGCAGGGCATTTGTCTGGGAGCTGACATGATTCATTGGAGATATCATTTGACTTCCACATTCATTCAAAACCCAGAAAGACACCTAATTTAGGGTTACTCAACGCTTTGTCTGAGCCTTTGTGCTGGTGAGGTGGGTTATGCTTCATTGGAGGATATCGATGGTGCTGAAGCACTGAGAAACTGAACCAGAGGGGGCCAGTTAACACCTTGGAACCTTTGGAATAATGGATGGCTGCCATTCTGATAATTCTGTGAGTGTAAGAAACTTAAACGATTTGTATATGATGTGCTAGAAATCCCTCAGTGAAATTCTGAAGGAAAAAAGTTTTCTAAGTCATTTGCCTTTATGATGGTTTTGAAATCACAGAGCCTTTTCCAATAATGCCAAAACCGCCATTCTGAATACTGTGGCATAACCGCCGACCCTCCATGTTCTGGTATAAGGCCCATTAAACGTGTTGGACAGGCCTGCTCTCCTCTCCAGTTCAAGGCCTGTACTGGTCTCTTGACAAGTCTGGGAGAGTGTCTGGGTTAATGAACTGGAAGGTGACAGGGTTGACATATCTATATAATCACATTAATTATGTGCATGTGTTTGGAGGCCCCCAGCCTGCAGCCGCCATGGCTGTTGCTATAGGGACCAGGCAGCGAAGGCTTCAGACATGCCCGTCAGACCGGCCATATTCTCAGGGGAGCTGCCCAGACACGACCCCTGTGACTCTTTTCTTTTGGGGTAGCAGAGGTGTTCTGACGAGTGTGGGAGAGGAATAATTCTAGTCAATTTCGTCCCGCCAAGTGTGAAGTGTAGGGCAATGTTCTATAGTAAGGAACATATGTGCATATTATATGTAATGTCCAGCTGTGATAGTAAGGCCTGCTGTACTGTAAGCACAATGGCTTATAATGTATCGCACTGTTCTGAATTCTGTGTGTTTGTTCATAGTCCCCCCCACACTCTCAGTTGGAACCTCAGTTTGACAAGTGCCTGTTCAATGGACCATGAATATAGAAAAATAAATGGACACATAAAAGATAAGGTATAAACGGCAGATAACATTTTATCTGTCTTGCGATGAATATACATGAAATTAAACAGAGAATCGTTTGAATCACAGTTCATTCTCAAATTTGAGTCAATTTGATACAGGCCATCCGGTCCTCAGCAGAAATCAGTCAAAATCGTACAAATCATATCCTGCTTTTGGAAATCAAAATGTATTAAGTTGTGGGCTGTTTTCATAAATACAAACACTTTAGATGTGCTTGTTATTTAGCTGGCAAGCATTTATAAACATGACAAAAAGCTTTTATGTGAATGTCTTTGAGAATACTATTTGGAAGTATTAAGTTACAGTCTTTCACTTTCTACATTTAACCAGCTGAAATAGTTTGTCAATGTGTACAAATAAAAATTTATACTGGAAAAAACTCCATGTTGTCAACCAGAATTTGAAGTGCCCGTATAGCCTTCGTATCTATGTCTTAAAAAACATTTATTTTGCTGTTTTATCTGAATACCATCGCAGTGTATTACCTGAACTTGTCACTTTTGTAATGAAAAATCTTAATGAACACTAGTAATGGCTTATTCTTCCTTCAACACCTATAGCCTTCAGAGTGGGTGTGAAATGTGTTGACTCTGCGGACTGAGGAGCTCCACCCACAGACCCCACAAGGATGCATACAATTCCATTATTACATTACAGTGGATAAATGAACCAATAACGCACACAAAAATCCAGTGCATAAAACACAAACATTTAAGAAAATATCAAAAACACACACAAGCAAAAAAAGGTCTTAGCCAAGTTTTTCTTTGACTCAAGGTCATAGTAGTAGCTCTTTGATACTGATTCTCATCTTACCTCATTATTGTAGTCAATTCAGAAACAACTTTAGATGTTTTTTAGAGGAAACAAATATGAAAGGTTTATGCTAAATATATACTGAATGGGAATAGAAGTATGAAGATTACTTCATATGCTGATTCATATACTCTAATATAATTCTTAATATACATGTTATGCTTGACCCAGGCTTGTGTATGATATTGCTGTATGATATTAAAGATAATTAAATTAATCACAATATCCATTGAAAAGAAAAGAAGCAGGTTACATTACATGTTACAGACATTTGGTCTTTGAATTCATGCCATCATTTTGCTTTGTTGTTGTCCAATGAGAAACAATTATGTAGTAATGTACAGTAGTCTATAGCAAAAAACAGTTTTAGGCTTAAATCAAACCCTTTATAATTGAACCAGTGATCCAAATCCCTGAGAGAGAGACTCATTGATGCACATATTTAGCTTTTTAAAAAAAAATAAGGCCAGATTAAATACAAACATTTCTTTAATCAATTCTTATCCAGACCAACTTCCCATTCATTATCACAGAAGCCAAGCCCATTGAGACATGAAACTGTAGATTAGTAAAACCTTGGTGCTCCCTAATCAGTCTCCTGTGAACTGACCACTTCATTGATTCTGGGCGAAAGGCTAAAACATTAAAGTTATATATGTACAGTAACAGGGGACCTGAACGTGAAGTATTACTCGGAAACACTGTGCTCTAAGCTATATGGCTAAATGACTGATACTCCCTCTGCTCTGGGCTGTAGCTCAACCAGAGTGATGTGTTTTCTGCCAAATCACGGACACCACACCCTGACCGTATCTACTCACGGAATCAGGATTACAGAGGCTGTGCCACATGTACATCACCCGCAGAGGAGAGTCCATCCTCGCTCTAAGGGGGGTCTTTCTTTCCTCTGGGATGACGTGGCTGAATGAAACCCATCTCCCCATCCTCCTCTCTGTATGCGGGCAACCATGTGGCAGGCTTGGATTGAACAAGGGTAGGGGGGCAGATGGAGGGTGGAGTGTGGTAGTCGCTGCCAGCTATCTCTGCCACCCATCGCTGATTTCTAATTGCCTCAGGGGCAGCCCCCCTTTCTCCTCTCCCCCATGCTGGGCCGGGTAGGGAACACTGCCTTTGGGATATTCCTCTCTCCCATTGGCTGGGTAGGGCTCCTGGGGGGTGTGGTGAACAGAATCGGGGGCGCTCACTGGAGAGTGCTGCCTCAGGTGGTGGCGGGGCGGAGAGGTCGGGGAGCAGATGTGCTCCGGGGAGGCACGCTCTGATTTTATGCTGAGATTGAGGGAGGGGTGAGGAGGAGTGGTTGGGGTGGAGACCTGAGAGGGGAAAGAGCACCCTCCGCTGGATATCCTGGTACACAGCAAGTGAACAGAGAAGCAGGCAAAATACGCATTAAACAGAGCCCAAGAAATTCAATTGACTGGAAAGACAAATCCACCGTTTTGTTGAATTGTTTCCAAATATTTAGGGAGTGATTTAGACTTTGCAACAATTTTTTATTAAGTAAAGTGTAATATAAGAGTAAGGAATGTATCAGTTAGTAAGGCGTGTATCAGTTAGTAAGGCGTGTATCAGTTAGTAAGGAGTGTATCAGTTAGTAAGGAGTGTATCAGTTAGTAAGGAGTGTATGAGCTAGTAAGGAGTGTATCAGTTGGTATGGTGTGTAACAGTTAGTAAGGAGTGTATAAGTTAGTAAGGAGTGTATGAGCTAGTAAGGAGTGTATCAGTTGGTATGGTGTGTATCAGTTAGTAAGGAGTGTATCAGTTAGTAAGGAGTGTATCA
>JACXGJ010001511.1:14126-51155 GCA_016801105.1 Esox niger | reverse complement strand
CAGTTAGTATGGAGTGTATCAGTTAGTAAGGAGTGTATCAGTTAGTATGGAGTGTATCAGTTAGTAAGGAGTGTATCAGTTAGTATGGTGTGTATCAGTTAGTAAGGAGTGTATCAGTTAGTAAGGAGTGTATCATTGGTCTTACGCTGGGCTGAGGTGAGGTGCCTGCTGCTCCGGCTGATGTGCTGTCTGCCAGGGGTTTGCTGTTCCGCGGTGTAGACTCGCAGAATGGGAGAAACCTGGGTGGTTATAGTCTGGGAGGGGGCAGAATAATCACGGTCCATCACCACTGTAATTCAGAGGCAGGTAAATCCTGCAAATCCTGAGAGAAGCAGAGCTGCAGCCTTACCAGAGGGTCCAGCAGAGAGGCCGTAGCCCCCCAGGTTGTGGCCCAGCAGACCTGCCTTCCCCATGGCCACCATGTGGTTCCCTGGGTGCATGCCCTGGTACAGTAATCCTCTCTGAACATTACATGGAGATAAAAGCAGTTTCACCTTCTGGGTTCAGTCTCGTTGTTATTACTCTAAAAGACTATGGTAAATATGGAAAACCATGAAGGCCAGGCTAGTATGCAAATAGAGAATGATTATGAGAACGATGGTTTGCGAGTGTGGTTGGCCCTCTGTCCCTTTGTAATGATATTATTCTAGTCTGCCGTTAGGTTAGACTGAGTTACCTGGATGGTAGTGTTCCATGTAGTCATGGCGATTTTTATCCTATAAAATGTATTTCTACCGTTTTCTGACCTCTCTTTAGTTTCAACAAAGTCTGGACCTGTTTCATCTTCTGAGGTTGCAGTATTCAAACAAAATGCCTCTATTGGATGTTTATTTTAAGCTTTTGAAGAGATGTGAAAGCACTATATAAGGTACATAAAATTATTATTATGTAAAACCGTGCGTTTTAGAGACCTCTGGATGCATTTCCTGTGTGGTACCTATTGTGTGTCCGAATGTGTACCAGCTGCTTCAATAGGCAGGTTGGTACCTTTAACACATCCACCTCTCCCACAAACACCAGTAGTGATGCAGCCAATTTCTCCTCAACTCTGAGCCATGAGAGATTGACATGCGGGTTATTGACCTTCCCTCTTAGTGCACCCCTAACTGCGGGAAGACATGTTGATCGGCGGGTGCTGATAATAGAGAAGGGCGTGGTGGTATTGGAAATGTATTGAACAGACAGGAGATGTGTGCCTGTAATCTATTATACTATTGTAGCCCATGGGTACACTGAGTCGTCAGGGTACCAAGACTTACAGTCTTTAGTAATCTATACTTAAATTGATGTTTTGGGAAAAAGAAGTTGCAGTTGTTTCCAATACCAACCTCTGTAATTGAGGTCATCATAGGCAGGTGTTCATCCTTATTTATAGATAGCAATTGGTTCGTCTCTTGCGCATTGTGCGGGAATTCAAAACATTGCGGAACACATACATTTAAAACCTATAGTATTTGGGATTTGTGTGTAATTTTTACAATGGGGGAGAGGGGATCATTGAGACAATTGGAAGTATGGGTTTATTACATAGACATGATGATATGAGAGCTAGATGTGATTTAGCCAGTTCACGGGATCTCTGCAATGTGCATGTGCAATGGGATCTTTAGTGACCAGAATGAGGCTAGACACTAATGAAATGTCTTAAAAATGACCACCTAAGCAGGACACTGTCCACTCCACTGTCCACTTCACTATGATCTTTAAACTAGAGGGAAGAGTGCCCCCTACTGGCTATCCAACACCACTTCCAAGAGCATTTGCCTCTGTTTTTCTACAGAAAAGCTCTAGTCAATTCTAAGGGCTAGCCAGCACCGACATGCATGCGGATAGTGGAATCATGATGCCTTCAGTACTGCAGTACTTCAAGCTAACCTGTGAGCAGGACTTAAGATTTCCTTACAGCACTATTAATGTTGGTACGTGTGCCACCTAAGCCCAAGTGACTTTCTGTCCGCCGGTTCTCACTGCCCAGGTTCAAAGGAGGAGTCTTCATGTCTAAGGCCCGGCTTAGGTTGCCTTGGGAGAACATGGAGTAGCCAATACCTGAACAGAGAAAAAACAAATAGGAAGTGAGAAACAAGTGTGGTAGAATTCTGTATTACTTACAGACGGAACATGCATTCACAATCTCTCAATCTCTCTTACTCGCTTCACATATAAAACAGAAGTCCTTTTTTAGGATTGAACTTTATCACCAATGGACATCTGGTACTTTATATTGACAATATGTACATTATTCATTTCAAAATGATAGTGAAGTATTCACATTTCGATATGGTTAAGCATTAAAAACTTAGCAGAACTTAGTAAGCCTAGTATTATCCTCATATTATCCTCATCCTCATACCTCATCTTCATATTATACTCATGTTCCTCATACCTCATCTTCATATTATCCTCATCCTCATAACTCATCTTCCTATTATCTCTTAGATCATATTCATATTATCCTCATTATCCTCATACCTCGTCTTCATATCATCCTCATCCTCATACCTCATCTTCATATTATCCTCATCCTCATAACTCATCTTCCTATTATCTCTTAGCTCATCTTCATATTATCCTCATCCTCATACCTCATCTTCATATCATCCTCATCCTTTTCTTCATATTATCCTCATCCTCATACCTCATCTACATATCATCCTCATACCTCATCTTCATATTATCCTCATTATCCTAATACCTCATCTTCATATGAACCTCATCCTCATACCTCATCTTCATATTATCCTCATTATCCTCTTACCTCATCCTCATATTATCCTCATACTTTGAAATATGTGAGTAATAGATTTTTTTGTATTCACCATGGAATAGTTTTTTTTAACCACACTTTTTTACCTTACATAATAAGTGTATAGCTACCAATTACGCATTTGTTTAAAGGAAATCTGTAAAAAAAAAACATTAAAACAAAATAAGGGCCAAAACGACAGAACCAAAATTTGCATTGGTTAAATCGAGTATGTAAGTAGAATCAGGTGTATAAATTAAAGGAGAAATATTTTGGAAAGAGTTTAGAAATGACTCTGATAACTATAGACAAGAAACCTAGTTGGTTTGGTATTGCGCATAGAGGTGAATACAAAAATCACCACGCCAAGAGGAAAGGAGTGGACATCAGGAAGTAGTTTGGGTAAGGGTATACAACCATCTTAATAATTTGAGCTACATCAGTCCACTGTGAGACAAATAATTTACAAATGGAGAGCTTTTAATCAACTCGGCCTGGATGTGGAAGCACTTCCAAAATATCCCCAAGATATACAAGAAATGAATATAGCAAGTGAACGCCAACTCGAACATTACATATGGACCTCCCTTTCTGCATCTCAAGTTACTGTGCATGTTTCAACAATATATAGAACACTGAATCAAAATGGCATTCATGGTAGGGTTAATAGGAAGAAGACTCGGCTGTCACAAAACAACAAAGCAACCTGTCTTAACTTTGCCAGATTCCACCTGGACAAACCTGAACATTTCTGGAATATCTCTTCCTTGGACAGTCCAACACTGCCTACCACCTAAAGAACTTTATCCTAACAGTCAAGCATGGTGGTAGGAGTGTTAAGATCTGGTTCTGTTTTCATCCTCTGGACCTGTTCATCTGCACATCATCAAGGAAACTATGAATTTCGCCAGGCCATCAGTCAAGGCTAAAGCTGGGCCAAAAATGTGTCTTCCAACAGGACAACGAACCAAAACATTCAAGTAAATCTACCAAAACATTTCTCAGGAGAAAGATTTGTTTTGGACTGGGAAAGTCAAGAACCTGGCCAAGACTCACCTTAAACCTTATTCCATTGGCTGTGTTTTGTAAGGAGTGTGCAAAGATCCTTAAAAAAAATATGTCAGAGACTCATAGTAGGAGATGTTCATTCCAGATAACTGATGCTAACGGACGAGTCACAAGCTACTAAACAAAAGGGTTCACATATTTCTGCACAGAAAAAATCTGAGTTTTTGTTAAATAAACCACTTTTTTCAAATAATAATTGACAATATATGTTTTTTTGTGTCCTTTGTTATAATGTCTTTATTACAAATGTGGGCTTTGATAAGGTTTTTATGATTTTAAATCCTCACAATCTCTGTAAGGCTCACATACTTTCAAGGGGCAATGAATGTTTTGCCCCAAACTGGAACCTAAAAAAGGAAAATGATGAGCATCAAACTATAGTGCATAACATTTTAGAATGTTCATTAAATTTCAGGATAGATGGCACACCATCAAGTGGAATCCACACACATCTACTAATAGCTCTACAGTGTGAGGGGGGTTGAGCTGAGCTGACCAGCAGGTGCAATACAGTGCTCAGAAACCACAACTTAGCCTCCAGACGCTGTTTCACTTTAGTGTGTGTGTGTGTGTGTGTGTGTGTGTGTGTGTGTGTGTGTGAGAGAGGGCGAACTGTTTCACACAACGCAATTCCATGAGTACTGAATGCTAACTACATAAAACACAGAAAAGTACAGACATACGCTTGCACACACACACACACACACAGATTTCCTGTGTCTATAGCTGGCTGCACAGCAAGCTCTTGGGCACTCATCCATGTCAGCCACTCAGTAGGCAAATCATGCCAAAAACGGTACAGCTTACCCTCTAGGAATATTTGTAAAGAGGAACTACGGGGGCTAAGTTTTACCTGAGTGTGGGGACATGAAGGCAGTGTGGGTGTGGGGCCCAGCAGGGCTAGATGAGCCTGGTCTGGGGCCCAGGGGCCTGAAGGCAGCAGGTCTATGGGAGTTCAGGCTGGGGTTGGAAGAGTTGTGGTATCCATTTTCACAGCTGCTAGATACCAGGAACTGGGCCTCTGGTGAGAGCAGGGAGGGAGACTGAAGAAAATGATCAGAAAGTGCTTTGGTTAAAGGGGGTATTTGTAAGATCAGTACTACTAGCGTAATTGACCAGAAGGTATATGCAGGAAATTGTTTAAGCTAATGTTTCAAATATTTTCTCTACAAAATAGTACCATGTGCCTGGGATATTTTTCAGTTTGCCTTGACTTGTAGTCTCCTGAAACACCCTTTTGACACAAGCAGTACCATAACCAGCTTGTTTTTATATGGACTAGCTAATAATATTCTGGTCTCATTTGGTAATGAAAAGGGAGGAAGGGATGAGTTGTGTCACTATATGAAGTTCAGTTGTTAAAGTGTGGTATAGTTGCAAGATAGGGTCACTGTGTCAAATCAATAGTTTGAACACAACAGAAAAAGCTTCTCTAATTGAGCCTTGCTTTATTGAATAAAAGCAATAAATGAAACAGCATGTATAACCTTTGGCTCAGCATATCTCATGAGACAAGTACTAACGTAGTAGCGCTGGCGGGCCAGGGAAAGGTCCATTCCCTCGCTGACCGGACTGTACTTCTCGGCAACTCCCTGCATGGTCTCCTCTGTGTCCAACAACTCAGTCCCATCCAGGCCCAGACCTTTCCTCCGCAGAGTCTACAGCAGTAATACAGACATTACAAGGGTTTCCTAGAGTGGGCACGTTGAGTAATGTGTGGACGTGGCATCGTATGTTCACCTCCAGTATGTCAGTGTTGGTCCTGCTCTCGTGAGGTTCGCTGTACTCTGTGTATTTGAGCAGGACCTTGTCCATGTCAGTGCTGGCGTACTGGAACAGACGGTTGGTGCTGTTGAAGATGATGAGGGCGATCTCACAGTCACACAGAACACTCAGCTCATACGCCTTCTTCATCAGGCCAAACTTACGTTTGGTGAATGTCACCTAGGGACAGAATCAAATCGGTTCAATGTATTTCCTCACAGCGCCTGTTTAATCAGAATATTTCCAATATGACAATCAATCAAAAGTCATTGCAGCACTCAAAGTTGTACCTGACGATTGCGCTGGTCCACAATACGAGAGATTTGTATTTTTTTCCTTCCCATTGTGTTCTCGGTCTGTGTCTCTGTCAGGTGGCTTTATACTGTAAAAAGAGCTTATTTTATAGTGATTCAAGCTAAATCATTTGCCAAAATCTCATGGCAACGTCAACAAGCATGTTACACAATAAAACCTGGCAAACTGTCAAGAAACCAACCACGTTTGAGAGCCTAAACCACTTTGTACAGGGAAGCTCCATGCAGTGGTGTCACTCAACCGTATCCAAATAAGAACACCAACCACCATACCGTATGGGTCCTAACCTCCAGACAATTCTGATGAGAAAATTGTTAGATGTTTTGTTTACGAGAACTTAGTCCCACCCTTCCCCCTCATCATAGCATCCTGTTTATTTATACCCCAATGAGGCAATGGGGCCTAAAGTTAGAGCCGGCCTGCACAGGCCTGACACCCCCTCAGTCTGGGGCATCCCGGGACCAGAGCTAGCAAGGATAAAAATACCACACTAGTCAGCTCCCTGTAAGGTAGAACACAGACACTGGTGAAACACAGCAGAGGAAAATGCTGTGTTTTGGAGAAGGGAATGTTCTAACCCACCCCCTCTTCTCCCATGTGCTGGCAAGGCAGGAAAGGATGGTAGATTGGTCTAAACTGGCCTAGTCAAGAGGACAGCAGGAGTGGCTGGGAAGGACAGTTTACAACATTCTAAAGTGAGGTAAATAGAATGGATAAAACAGTAGTGGTATGTGATTAAATGACTTTGTTGTAAGCAAGCCAACATTCCAAGTCAACAGCAAGTATGTTTAATCTATGGATTACATTCAGCGCCTTATTTTAAAGTGTGTGTTAACAATTCTACTTCTACATCTTCAACTTTGCTGGGATAACACAGTTAGGTATATTGTAGCTCTCAGAAATCCTATCTCCGTCAGAAGCTGACTACTGTACTATCTCTGCTAAAGCAAAGCCCAGTGGAGTTTCCCTAGATTTTTATGACCTCCTCTATATTGTGAGGTCAAATGGTGAGTGAGCGGATATGGTGCCGGTGTTCCCACGACCCCAGATTGCCCGCTGCCCCACAGCCCACACTTGGCACACAGGCATTCTGGGTATTTCTGAGGAATCCACCTATCTGCTCCTACCATTACCTTATAAAGTATCTGCTGGCCTCAGCCGATCAAAGACAAGACAATCTCATCTAAAACTGTGAAACTGGACTGAATCCACACAATATGTTGAATATCATCCAGCTTTGACACACTTCTCTCTTGTTGATATGTTAAAACATTTAGTAGAAAGTAATCCTTGATGAATACATCAATAGAAAAATAACCCAGCTTACCCACTCCAAATGGTGGGACAAAATATATCAGCTGGTCATTTCATTAGGTAAACCTTCTCGTTAACGCAAATAATCAACTGTGACCACAACACAATGCATTAAACATGCAGACATGGTGAATAAGTTTAGTTGCTGCTTGAATATACATTAGAATGGGGAAGACGTGCGATCTAAGCGACTTGAACAGTGGCATGACTGTTGGTGCCTGACGCAGTGATTCCAGCATCTCAGAAACAGTTCACCCCCTGGCTTTCTCACAAACTACAGTTTCTTGAATTTACAGAGAACGACGATAAACAAAAACCATCCAGCGCACGGCACTTCTGTGAAAACACCCTGTTAGCGACAAAGGTCAAAGGTGAATGGCCAGACTCATTTAAGGTGAAAGGGCACAAACACTCAAACAACCAGTCTTTACAACAGTGACATGCGGAAGGGCATCTCTGAATGCACAATGGGTGGACCCTTAAAGCAAATGGAGGCTAAAGGGGTCCTATCCAACACTAGATAGGTCTACCTAATATAGTAACCGGGCAGTGTAGTTGTAACTAAATGAATTTGCATCAGCAATAAGAGCACAAATGATTTCACCTTTGATTGCATCACCCTATGCTGTACTGAATTAAAATAGTACAGTGTTCAGACATTGAGCAGGGAACTGTACATGACTATCAGACCAAAACTTTCTTCTCACCTCAGATATAAATGAAGAGAATAGAGGGAAGTGGAAGATCTGAGCTACAGAGAAACCAGATAGATCGTTATCACATTAGGGTTTACAGAAAGTTCCTTTCTCTCAGATATAACTACTCACCACAGACACCAACCCCCCCAAACCCCCTCCTTCACACAGCCAGGCAAATATAGCATTTACCTCCCCTCTAAACGGTGAGGAGTTGGTCTTCTCACCGTGGTTTGGAAGGTTTCTCATACCCCCAATGGCCCAGGCAGTAAAGCCTCACAAGCCTAATGTCAGCTAATTCTGGATGATACAGTCTGTATGACAACTGCCATTCTGCAGCAGGTCTCAAACAGGCTAAAAACAGCCAAGCCAGACAGCACTCCACCTGAGTATCACTACGTAAACTTATTGGATTGTTGGACGTACATTTGTCTGCCTTGGATAATGATTTTATGGTCATCATTTTCAAAAAACCTTGTCAGTACAATTTGTAACAGAATACAGAATCAAACCATAAAGGTTATGATATCTAAGACCAGGAGTGTCTGGTCTAATTTAAATATTATACACTAAGTGTGCTATTAAAAATATAGTGTATCTTTTTATAGTGCAATAATTACACTCAGATCCAGGGCATCCAGCTACAACAGGATAAGAACACAACTTCCTCTGCCACTTTCCCTGAGGCAAGGCAGTAGCCATGAGAGAATACACACAAACAGAGCAGATCTCTAGTACAGTCAGGCCCCTCAAAGACACCATTGCTGTCCCCGGACATCGAGAAACGCTAATTACTGAGTGTCTCACTGGAACAACACAGTGTGAACACCAACGAAAACAGTTTCATCATTACCAGTCATTGCTGCAAGTCTACTTCACATGATTGAGAGGAGTCGATACAGAGACCTGATACTTTTCACAATTTAATTGAGTTAAATGACTGCTGTTCCAGTGAATGTTATGGTATAGGGACCTTTAGGGAGCACTGATAATTACTGTACATGCACATGACAAGATAATTACTGACAATTACTGTATTTTCCACATGGCATAAAACAATTAGATACATTATATTTCATGTTACATTTTTAGCCTACACTTGTGAATATAGAATAATGATCCAAATTGAAACTACAATACAACATTAGCAAGAAATAAGCATACAGTTATAGGCCACCTGACCAAGCCTTACCCTGTTTTCTCGTTATTAGTGTTGTTGCTCTTGCCAGTCATTTCAGCTCAATTGCAAGATAAGAAACTAGGCCCTAAAATAGAATGCAGGAATACTATTTGCATAACCTGATACATCAATCGGAAAAACATTTTTTATTTAACCAACTCTATACACTTAGCACAAACCTTGACATGAAATGTATATTGGAAAAACAAAAAAAGGAAGTGTTTACAACACACCCGTGATGCATAAAGTTAGCACTTAGCATTCATAGTTCATCACACATTAATGTTGGTGTACAAACTAATGAAAAATAAGTAGTGGGCCAGAAGTAAAAAAAGAGGAAAAATGTTTCAGTACTGTATGCATTTTCACAGTTGATTTATTTATTAATTTACATTTCACCCCATGTGTATTTAAAAATCAAGTAAGACTTCTACCCTTTGAAGAGGTTTAATTTCTGACTTATATTCTTTATAATATCAACAGAAGGACATCATCAGATGCCTTGAGACAAAATTGGCATGAAGACAGAACTTACTTTGGACTAGTTTATTCACAGAATAATACCCAGTCCATCAAATGTATGTTCAAATTTGTCAAGAAGATACCTGCTCTTTTTGCTTTAATATTTTTGTGCTATAACAGAATATAATCATAGTGAAATAGTTTATTTACAGATCCTACATTTACTGTATTTTGACTTGCTATGTAGTCCTGATTGAACATCTACTTTATACTTTTTTCTTTTTAGACAAAAAATATATTTTGTTTTTGTGGTCCACACCTGAGCTACCATCTGTGAGGATGTGGCTTTCTAAGCCTTCTGCTATTCTACCCTTAGAGAAACTAACTCTCAACTTGCATCACCGGACTGAACATTTTTGGAAAATATTGTCACCATTGAGGTTATATTCACAAAGCCCCCAATAAATGCCCCATATGTCCCATATAATCTAACCTGGTGTTGAAAATTTTACTTGATATTTTATTGTACTAAACACTGTGAGGAGAACATACTTTAGTTGTCTATGTATACACATACAGTGTATATTTTTTTATCTAGTCAGACAGAATGGTCAGACAGTTCATAAGCTTTGTAATTTTCAATGAATCACTGCTGGAGCTTTGCAACGTAGAGGTGAGAAAATGTTTGGCTAATTTAAACAAGATATAATTAAATTGTCTGGATACTTTGGATTTAGCCAGAATAGAGACACACTATGAATGACACATGATCTTTTTGTACCGGCTTTGGAATTTTTGCTGTCCACAGTTCCATGTAAAGAATGTAGTGTTGTGCCTCAAATTAGAAACAGAGATAAAGATACTTCTCCTCTTCACTAATGAGTGCCCATGTTTTGTGGCATTGTTATGAAACCAAGAGTTCAAACATGCACTCTTTCAGAAGAAACATAATGCTGTCAATGGAAAAGCAGTTTGAGCACTAGCATAACAAACAGAGGTTTTCAGGTCGTGCAAAGAATTTGAACTGTTCAGTATGCAATAAACAAATGCCACCTATGACACACCCTGTGAATACTAGCCAAACACCATAAAAAAAGAGTTCTAAGAATTTACAAAACAAGAACAAATCCAAATAAAAGCCACAGAATTATGCTGGATCAGGCACCCCTTAAAGGACCAACAAAACCAAAACATCTCTACATGGACCCCCCGGGAAAAGGAACCCAAGGCACAAGGACCGCTGACAAAGGTTTTTTAAGGCAGAAGAACCGTGATCATTGTTGGAGAAGTGGGAGAAAACCACTATACAACACAAGGCTTGATTAAGGAAGGTCAAGAATGACCTACAGTCCCCAAAGGCAAAAGGATTTAAGTGGTAAGTGGTATGTAATAAACAAATATCTGTTGCAATTAAGCAATGCAGCAGTTTCAATAAAATGTTTGAGAATTACATATTTTACCTAAAAAGTAAAACTTTTCTCTATGGATTCTGTCTTTCTATTGATGTTGACACATTCTCTGGTTTGCAAAGTTTTGTGCAAGTTATTCAGCACTGTGTGACTTTTTGTAGAGCTGAATGTGTATAATGTAAGCGTAAAGAAAATACATTTAAAACAGGAACAAGAGCAGATTCCAGTTGACATGTTTGCTGCACATAGTATCCATCTTTCCACTGATGATAGAAAAGCCTGCCAAACTGTGACAGTAAAGCCACAGGCGTCATCTTAATAAATGTTGTGTACCAAAAACATCTGTGTTATCTGGCGATTACAACATGTACCAACCACAAAATTTACGATTTTAACAAAATTATGCAAATACAATTATAATGAAATACTGCACCAAAACTGAAATCTGAACCACAAAAATATTGGATTCTGGTTTTCCGTATACTTTTATCTTCTGAAATGATCAGATTGAGCAATAATTTTGTGGGATGGACGGAGTAGGTCTATTAAATCAATTGTTTAATTTGATGAACTTCAGCTAGCTGATTGCTAATCTACAAAACTACACATTTGATTTATCCAGTTTCTTTTGACCAAGAGTGACCCATTAGTAAAAACAGGCCTGCAGTGATTGCCCACTAAATGAATACATTGGACTACAGGCTCAACTACACCATGAGATGACATTTAATGATTTGACTGGGCAACAGCACTATAAATACAGCTGTGAGGGCTGCATGTGTTGTAGCTAATAATAAATAAGACTTCCAAATAATTATTGAATTGTAGACGTCATTCAAAAATGCTCTGTTAATAATAGGCCTAGTCTGTAAGAGTTGAGCATTCCTAATATCAAAGTTAGTTAGTTAATAATAGCAAGTTACTAACTTTTTCAGAATCTATGACGTTTAAGGAAACTCCCCAGACAATTTATCATATTTTGATACGAAGATAACACAAAGACTTCTCCCAGCTCACCTGTTCTTTAGACGTTTCTGCGGTTACGTTTTGCCCTTTCGGTGGTGTAGGCTAGTCTGCGTTTGACCCGGTAATTTCTGACATATAGAAAAGCACAGCTGCTATTAATCGTTTGATTTCTGTCCAAATATAATTACAGAGCTCTTCTATTCTGCTTCAAGTGAATACGCAGGGCTGTAGCTAGAGGTGTCCACCTGATGCTCGAGGATGATGATTTAGGAGCGCTCCTTTCAACCGCGCGCACAGCAGCAACAGCTGGCTGCAACCCATTTGCAAATTAGCATATACCGCCCCTTGGCTCTGCCCATTGGCTGAGCGCTGATGAACTCATCTGCTTCGGTGCCAGCGATCATTTCGGTTGACGAGAGACTACAGGAGAAAACTACTGTTCAAAGACTAACAACTGAAAACCCAAAGAACATCTGTCAAGCGGGACATGGTTGCTTAGTTTTATGTTATTGCTAGATGTTATATTTTTATCATAAGCATTACTGTTCTTGACAAATTTAAATGTTATAACATATTGGTATAAGTTAGAACAAAGTATTATATGATTAATTAAAATAGCCAGTCACTTATGCAATACAATTTCCTCTTTAGAACTTTTCCAATCATGGGTAAAATTCTTGATTCAGTTTTTCTCATGCTATTTTAGGTCACAGCAACAGTGCAATAATGAGCAGCAATTTCTGTTATACCAGTTTGATGTAAATGTGCAGAGAACTAAATGGATGAACTGCAATGGATGTAGAATGTTAAATACATAATTTAATAAAGTTGTAAATAAACAGTTCCTGCCAGTTTTAAAAGAAACAAGTTATCTTTGTTTTAGGTGAACATACACTCTCACATATGCGGACAACTGCAACCACTCAGGTATCCATACATCCAGCCACCCTCCTACCCCCCAACGACATACGTGCACACACACGCGCACATACACACACCTACGCACACAAAGTTCACACAGAAGTAGACAGTACACAACACTGTATACTCAGACATGATCTGTGTGTGTTGTTTGAATGCTGGATCAGTGTTTCACAAACTAGGGGCTCGACAAAAACATGGTCCAAAATATTTTCTGATAATAGTAAATAATAATCATTTATTACACTTGTTAAGCACTTGTCATTATATAATAATAAATATAAACATTTTGCAATTAAAGTCAATGAGTATCTCTGGGCCAGCAGATTTGTATTGTTTTTTGAAGAAACATCTTACCTTGTTCATCTTTTCTACAAATATAGTGATGTCCAATTACAACAACCCTTTTGAAGAGTCAAAAATCTAAACATGTTCTTTGATGTACGTTTCTATTCTTTGGTGCACACATATTTGGAGGTGAGCACTTTCGCCAGCCAACGAAGGCAGAATCATGGTGGAGTCTTTCCATTTATGTCTGGTGAGCAAACATGGCTGAGTTGGAACTCAGGAAAAGAAAGGCATTTGTTTTTGCCTCTTGCACTGCATTACAGACCAACCCAGCTACTACAGCCAGTAAAATGAGTAAAATAGTAACATTTGAATCATGGTGGAGTCATGACAGTAATGTTTGGTGAGAGCAGTGAAATAAATTGCTTACCACAAGCGCAGCTGAGTAAACTTTTTCAGAAGAAAACCAATAAGAAGGCTGTTGGTAATTAGCGACCCCTCCTACCCATTGCACCCACACTTTTAATAAGTTCTGTGTTTTTAACAGCTTACTGCGGCTCAACAAATTGGTAACCATGTAAATTTTGTCAGGAAAATGAATCGGTAAAGAACCAATCATCAGTTGACTTTGTGAAACATGTTGTTTGATGGCACGTTCTGAGCCACTGAGTGTGACATTGCGAAAATAAGGCCCGTTTAGATTTTGTTAATCTCCTGAACTATAATGCAGTCTACATTGGCCTAAGAATGTCTTGAACAGACAATCTGAGGTATCCCACATATGTTTTGGTTCAGAATGGTGAAAAGGTTGATAAAGAGTTGTGGTGAAGCCAAGGGAGATGTGTCAGCTAAAAATCGGTGACTGTGCAACCAGGTGGGCAAAGCCAGTTGTATGGGGTTATTCAAGTGGGTTCGTGGTGTGACTGGAACAACCAGTGTGGGAAGGGCAGGAATTAATTCCTTGTCTGTTACCAAGAATGTTGGCCCTGGAAGAGTAATGCCACCTGAAGGCTCAATCTCCCTAAGTCTCTAGGTGAACGAGGTGAGGGCAGCAGAAGTCAGACCCTGGTTGCCCATTGACACCAAGTGTTGAGACTGCTGGTAATAAAGTACTTTATTTTCAAGGGGACATTGCGCTCATGGGGTTTATTTATGAAAATAATGACATTTTTTACTTTATATTTAAGTTTGGGCATGTGCGTTTTGCTCTGGACTCTTCTGATCTCGCCTCACCAGGGGTGACATACTGCTACGAGGCAGAAGGCTTAGGGTCTTTGAGGTGCTGCAGTAGAATGGTGTAATCTGTTATGTCAAATGCTGCGCTGAGGGACAGAGGTGTCTGGATGGTGGGGATCCCTGCATCTGCTGTCCAAGCATGTAATTTACAACAGTCACCAAGGCTATCTCAGTACTGTGTATGGGCCTGAAGCCAGACTGGAGAGACTAATAAAAGTGTTTTGTGCTGAGGTGTGAGTTTAGTTGAGTCGTCACCCTTTAAAAAGAAATGGGAGGCTGAAAATAGGCAAGCAGTTTGAAAGGTCTTGGTCATGGAATAGGTTCTTGAGCTAGGGGGTTTTGGCAGCAATCTTGAATAGTGACGTAGTCAAACACAATTATTGCTAGATCCCCCTTAATTAATTTTAAAACTCACTGACTAGTTCTTTCCAATTGAAATATTACCATTCAGTCTAAAACAACTTTGGACAAACTATCAAAGCACCAATATAGAAACATTTGTTGTTGAATGCCTAATTTTTCTTTACATAGGACGTTCGTGAACATGTCAATTTAAAAAAATGTTTGAAACAGACTTTATATACCCTCCCTCATTCTGTGGTATCTGAAACGCTGTTTTGTTGCAGTGACTCCCAACTCCCAAGATCACAGCATGTCATCCTCCACATTACAGCAGGCAAAAGCACCAAACAAATCAGTTTTTTCCCACACTGTACATTCAACCAGGAAGTCAGTTAGATCAGCACGAGGATGCTCTAATTCGACTTACAGCATCATACGAACGCGTTGTGTTTAGCATGGTTGTTAAGGCAGTGAATTTAAGCAATCTGATTACAATAGCTGGCATATCAAATCTACGGAGATGCTTTAAATTTCAAGATACTGTACATAATGTTATATATATTATTAAATATATATATTTTTTGTATTAAGCCTTTCACAATATTAAACTGTTTACCATTAGGAATGAATACCTAAACTTAACCGCAATACATAACACCAAGCATAATATCTTAATTTAAACTTAATACCTAACGCTAACCATAATACCCAACAACCTGAAATTTCATATTTACATAATATTGGGAAATTGGCAACCGGATGCTTCAGATGTACCTATCTGTTATGTACCTCCCTGTCCATCTGTCACCTAGCACCTCTTGGTGTGCCTAGGCAAATATTGAAAAATATTTTTTATATCAAAATGTTGAAGAACTGAGCTATATGGTCTTATGCATATCAAAAAAATCTTGTGACGTTGGATTGTGCAGTAATATTCCATATTGACTGTACATGGTAAAGACGAAATGTAGGTAAACCTTTATTTTTGTCTCACAGCACATTCTAGGAGCTTCATACAAGCAGACTGGCTGACTCACTTCCATTGGCAATGTGTCAGAAGACAGACAGTTCAAGATAAAGGATGTCAATAGTGCAGTCTAAGAATAGGAGGGGATAATGGTGGATAAACGATGATCAAAAGCGAGGTACGCATGTATATTTAGAAGAATGTGATGATGCAGAGGATTTCCCAAAAGTTTTCTATTGATAGGTCATTCATCCTTTGCTTTGTCCTGTTTCTATTTAGGTCATTTTCAATATGTGAGCGGATATTGGCAATACGAGCATCCAATATCCATTATAGCTTTGTACTTACGGTTTTGCAATCTCTAAACAGCAAGAAAGAGCTTAGAATCTCACTGAATACCTTTCCTACTTTTACTTCAATGTGTTGTGCTTCATTTTGTCATATCCATAGTCATAATTTCACAATTTCATTGATCTCACAAAGCTAATCAATGCTTTTACATTTCAATAATCTAACCCCATCCTTGAGACAGGGGATTCCAACCTGAGTCTGCCATTTTCGATTTTATCTGATAGTTAATGATGATTTATTAATTCAATCAAGAGAATACAATTTATTTTAAAATCAAATCCTTAAAATGTATTCATAAATGTTCAGTACATGGGTTAAAGCGTTTTTTTGCTAAAGTAACCCATACTGTCAACCATCCCATAGTTCCCTGTGCTGGACAAAAAACCAAGCATAATGCTAAATTCATGGGAATTTTATTTATTGTCCTGGACTAGGCTTAACCAGCATCCTGGAATCCTCCCCTATATTTAGGTGAGAACTAACAACATTGCTTTATCTTAAAGGGGCCATATGTAAGCATTTGACTTTACTACTAGCATGAATACAAGCGTATATTACCAGACAAATTCTGCAGTAGGTGTTTTAAGTTATTATTTCAAATGTTTTTTCTACAAAGTGGTCCTGAGATCTTGAGGTATTCCTCCTTTAAACTTTCTTGTCATTCTGTTTATAATTTTCATTGACTTGAAGTCACCTCCTACTTACATAACTATCCACCCACCATGGACTAGCTAATGCTATTCTGGACTTGTTTGGTAAGGGAAAACAAGTTGTGTAATTGTTTAAAATTTAGTCAAGTAAACATAAGTGACATTATTCCACACACAGCACCTTCAAATCGGGATGAGTAAAGTGATATATTGGTTGGTCTCTGAGACAATGACGGTATTTACAAAAACAGCTGGGCCTCAACAATGGGCAATAAACATGCTCTAATGCACCTGTAATCATTAGCTTTTTCATAAATCAAATGACAAAATGCGTAAAGACCTATTAAGAACAATTTCCTTTCATACTATTGTATATAATTGACACTCCAGTGTTGTGTAACTTGATTGCAGATAGAGCCTTATATTAGAGCGCCAAGTTCAAAGAGGTTTGCACAGACCAAACTTGAAAACAAATATTGTTACATTTTAAAAACAATTAGGCCCATTCCAAAAAATGATATTTAAAATGACCTTTTCCTTCTTTTTTGGGATATGCATTTTATATCTGACACGTGAAAGATCACCAAAAGCTCTATGTTTATGTGAATAATAGATTTTTGACCAACATGTCAGATACAACCTTCTAGCGCCAACGTCTCTGAGAACTGTCACCAAACCATATCTCCCAAAAAAGAACGATGATTCACATTAAAAATTGAGCCTTTGGAAAGTGTTCACATTAAGACCTCTTTTTTGTTTTCCTGAAACTGCTCACTTCTGCTTTTGACAAGATCAGTGGCTGCCCTTTTATGTGTGTGGTGGGGCTGTCGAATTCAGAAATAGACTCTATGGTCAGTATGCATGTGTGAGAGCAATACTTCGTTTTACTCACTTTTATATCACAAGCTTATCTCCATTAGAACAGCCAGAGCGTTGCCCCAAACCCGAAAGCTGTCGCTGAAATACAGCTGTCCTGTTTTCAATACAGACAATCAAATGACAAAATGCATTGGGTATGATTAAATTTAACATGCAATGTCATTTTATATTTTTGTTTAATTTGGTCTGGGGGGAATGGGTGCTGGGTGGTCGTCCTTTTGGTGGCCTGGCACTCTCCTGGCTATCTTCCTCCTTTTTCTTGCAGCCTTTCCTGGTTCCACATTGCTTCTGTATTTTTCGTTGATGGGCTGGACAGGTCTGGAGACATGACAACAACAAACGATCTCATTTGCAGACAGGGGTGTAACACAAAATTCTGGGCCCTGTACATAGACAGTCTCTGAGGGTCTCTCTCTTTATTCAAGATTCCAACATTTTCGAGGGCCCCTCTACACACTAGGGCCCTATATAGTTAGTACCCCTTTTCCCCCCGGTCTGACGCCACTGCATGCAGACAATACTTTGGCAACTATAAATCCAACACTGCCACTCCTGTTGTCTGCATAAATCTCATAAGTTAAAAGGCACGTTTAATTTCTGGGTTTTAAAAACCTTTGGTGCATGGTGTGTAGTAAAGGGTCTCTACAAATATCTTTATTATTTTTGATATCATCAACATGGTTTTGTTGGGTAATACAGTCCATGGAGTTCCCAAAGGTCACCAATACAGTTATGGTTTTAAAGGGGAAATGGATTCTGTCTCTTTAAGGTGACTAAAAGACAGGTGGGGGAATGCACAGTGCAGTGGCCTCAAATAGCATCAGCAGTGCACTCTGGGTAAGTAGTGTTTGTTTCCAAGGAAACCACTGCAAAGTTGATCGGATTCAAAGGAGCAGATTTTCAGAAGGGATGACAGAGCATGCCACTCCATTTAAAATTCCCAGGAAGTCTTGAACGGATGAATGCTACTCGTGAGTCAATGGCATTTACGTAATCATTGGGCATGGGCAATCAAGCCACACACAAAATATTAACTAAGAAAACTAGACTATAGATTATTGGTTACTATGGATGATTTTTCAAATGACTGACTAGGCAATACTGAATTGGGAACAATTTGTCATTACCAATGAATATATGGTGTCATAAACGAATAAACAAAAATGAACTCCCTGTCCCCAAAGTAAAATGCATTTCAAAACGACCCTCACCTTGATGTTAAAATGATAGTATGCCCTCCCTACAAAAGTATAATTTCAACCTCAAATAAAAACAACAGCCCTGAGTTTATGAACACGGATACCAGCTGTACCACTTGAGTACAGCTTTGTGTTATCACTGTTTCTCAGTTCACCTAGACAGAGGGTTGCTGGGTTCACTGACCAGCATGTAAAAGCTCACTCTCCAGACCTTTCGTATTACAGTGATAAAAACCGAATGCAGACAAATATGATCAGCTTGCAGATCCATATTTGTTTATGTAATAAAAATAACACAAAATACATGTTACTCGTTTTCTGCAACCAATTTTCTGGGCCCGTGCAGCACAAAATTTCATAATAACAAGGAGTTACATTCAATGTCAGAATAGGTGATTTTCAATAAACGGGTCTTTATAACATCTATAAAATAAAAGATGTTCTGCATTTTTGACACCAAGAACAATTACGAGTTTGTGCTCTGTAACATGGTCAGGTGCATTAAACAAAGACCTATAAAGCTGCAATTGGCTCAAGAACAGAATTTCTTTCTTTCTTAAAATGTTTGAACCACTTAGTTATGTTGTGACAAGGTTGTGTTGATTAACAGAGAAGAACATCATTATGTCTGTACTGTAGTAGTCCATATTATGAATCATATCAAGAACCGCTCAAATAAAGCAAATATAAATTACTTTTACTTAAGACATAAATCTCAGGCCACACTGAACATTTCAAGAACTTTTCAAGTTTCTTCAAGTGCAGTTGCAAAAACCACAATGCGCTTTGATGAAAGTGGCTCTCATGAGGACTATCACAGAATAGAAAGACCCAGAGTCACCTGCTCTGCTTAAGATATATTCATTACAATTACTAGCCTCAGTTATCGGCAATTAACTGCACCTCAGATTAAGTGACAAACATATCTCAACATCAACTGTTCAGAGGAGACTGTGTAAATCAGGCATTCACAGTCAAATTGTGGCAAAGAAACAGCTATTGAAGGACGTCAATACAGAGACAGGTGGATATCTGTCCAAAGGTATGATGAGCCCAGACTTGAAATTGTTGGTCCTAACCTCTGTGTATTTGTGAGATGCAAAATTGTTGAACAGATGATCTCTTCATGTGCTGTTCTCACCGTGAAGCATGGCAGAGGAGGTGTGATGGTGTGGGGGTGATTTGCTGGTTACACTGTCAGTGATTCATTTAGAATTCAAGGCACACTCAACCATCCCATCTATTTTTTGCTTAGTGGGACAATCATGTTTTTCAACAGACAATGACACAAAACACACCTCCAGGCGGTGTAAAGGCCCAAATATACTTCACGTATGTGTAAGCATACACAGGATAGCTGCCACATGTTTCCTATGTACTTTGGGTCCATATTTTGTGCATGTCTCCTTAGGCCTTGTGTGTACATTATTAATAAGTTTAATAATCTAATGCACCATTAGTGTTAGTAATTTCCTAGTGTTGATGTCTGCTGTAATATTGTACAACGTGGAAAATAGTAAAAATAAAGAATTACCCTTGGACGCGTAGGCCATTAAATGTTTTAATGGTACTGTATATATTAATGTGCAAATTAAATATTTGTTGATTATTTGTGTATTAACATGCAATATCATTAGAAACCCTTAAAAAAGAAACATCCGAAAATCTGTGAATAATGGTTCATTAATGATCGACATAGTGCATCATGGTTTGCGTTTTCAACATCACAATCAAATGTGTATCACCAAAAAAATTTACATATTTTTATTTGCAGAAACCAAATTTGTCCGGGAAAGCAGCAAAAAGATGAGGAAACGTGGCAAGGATGAATTACTTCATAACCTGTAAATTGGAAATGTAAACCAGGAGCACGGTCTTCTAGGGAAGAATAATTGGCCTATAAATGTTAATAATTTTTCAACACTATGTATGCGTACTTAATAGAATACAAAACGATAGAGCATTTTAAGGTGCATCATGTTTTCTGAACATGTTTAATTCATATTTTAATTAATCCGAGGTTTATATTCAAGGCGCACTAGCCTATGCTACTGCAATTATTTAACATTCCCCAAATGCCTATGCGGGCTAAATCGCATTTCGCGGAAGTTTGAAACAGTTTTTCCACGGTAGTGGACCGCTTAGAGTACGTCTACTTGTTCGGGAGAATCCAACTGAAAAGTCCATTGTTGTTGTTGCGAAGTTTTTAATCTGGGGAAAGAACATCACATGCTTGACCGTTGGAGCGAGTGCTAGCGCCCAACACACAAATAACCCTCAAATTCAATGATCGGACTCTCAATCTCAGGTTTCTTACTTGCTTCCAATCAAATATATATGTTTTACGCATTACAAAAACCGTGCCTTATGCTAGATTCAAGAATTTGGAAAAGAGAGAGCGAGGAAGATAAAACGGATTTTCAACGGGATAGCTTTTTCCGGCGAAGGCAAGTGCGTCAACTTCAGTCAGTGATTTATAGTTCAAATATGACGTGCGTTTACAGCCAGCGGTCTCTGATGGTCCTGTCTTTATTAGGGATCCTATCTGGAATTATGTCTATGCTATCGGTCATTCAGATTTTCCAGCTACAAACACAACAGATTGCTGTGAAGGAATCTCCCACTACCGTCTCCATCGTGCCCACTAACGTTTGGGAAGTGATGATGCCGGTGTCTACAGTACTCTCTGGCCTGTCTCTAACGCTCAATTTAAGCTCTGTCGTGGTCTGCCTTCTGCAAAGTTATTTTACAACCGAGATATGCAGAGGAGAAGATACTGAAAGGTACACATCAGTAAACATTACATACTTATATTTACAATGTAATTTGTTGTAGGCATCAGTAGCTGATTTGAATAATCTGATGAAATTATATAAAAAGTCATGCATTCACAGAAATGCTGTAAATTCTTACATTCCATTGTGTGCGTAGGGTGTAAAGAGACTGTTTGACCGACCCTCATTTCTAAACTCAGTATGAATCCCAAACAAACAATAGCATTCCCTCATACCCAGCACACGGCCCCTGCATGGCCCCAACGGCTTGGCTCTTTCCCAAGCTGCATTAGAAATGTGCCTGTACACATTGACTTCATGTAACTTAATTGCAGTTCAATGCATTTCATGAGAATCCGTTCTGTAAAACCACCTCTTTTGAGCAGCAAGCACACACGTCAGAAAAACAGCTTCATTTGAACAGTACAATAATTTACTTTAGTGAGACTAAATCCATTAAATCAATTGAACACACTTCACAAACAGTATAACCATGTCACTGACTGCATTTTTCTTCACGTTCGCCCATAGAGCTGACTGGTTCCTATTGGATACTAGAGGCGTGCGACATGTGGCCATTGGATTATTTTGCCTCGGGGTTTCTGTATACTTGGCAGGTAAGACATACACAAACTTAAAACGGTAAAAGGCTTATTTAACCGTTTCTGTGAAATGACAGGAACATAGTGAAGACCAAAGTGTTTCAAGTGGCATGCAACTTGTCACACCATTGTTATTCCAAACTCCTAAGCAATGCTCAAAAGCATTCCCCATCCACATACAGTATTTTAAACAGATTCATTTCAGACTTCACACCTGGTCAGACAAATAGCTATAGACCCGTACAAATAAAACAGATGTATGTGTAACTCTGGAATGGATAAATTCATTCAGATTTCTATGAATATATTCCAGTTCATTTTGCAGTGGAGTCAAGAGTCACTACTAGCGTTGCACAAACTGATTGATACACAGATCCCTGAACAATGGTGTCTTTGTTCTGCATTACTAAATTGTCTTAATGTAGGACCTGGCAAGGCCAAGCTGGGGGCTTTCTATTCCAGGGGGAGCCTTTTGAGGGGGAGGGCAGCACATCATTGTGATAGACAGAGGATGGCACCCTGACCCGACTGCTTAGTATCACAGAAATTAAGTCACAGCCCCGCC
This sequence comes from Esox niger, assembly GCA_016801105.1. Taxonomy (NCBI): domain Eukaryota; kingdom Metazoa; phylum Chordata; class Actinopteri; order Esociformes; family Esocidae; genus Esox; species Esox niger. The sequence continues at coordinate 28,465 of JACXGJ010001511.1, read as the reverse complement.
GTCCGACTGCAATGCCCCGCCGTCGTCTTCCTCATATCCCAGAGTTGTGCTTCTCTCCTCCTTCCTTTAGCACTCCCGGGTCAGTGGTTCTTCTCCTGCTGACAGAGGAGCAAACATTTGTAAAATCAAGCGAAATAGACAGAGTGTGTTGACGCAATACAGCGTTTATTCACACCAATGTTGAAAGAGTTATCTTTCCTACATTGAATCTTTCTGAGCACGTCATTGTCACTCTCTCATCCTCCTTGTATTTGCATGTCCCCCTGTGTCCGGCAGCTATGTCAATCTACATGCTGCTGGTGTTTGAGGCAGAGACGGGCATCGCCAGTGCATGTGTCCTGGCCTCGGGCATCCTGATTCTGCTGGTGATCGTTGTTCACTCGCTGGTCAAATCTGCCCAAGCCGCCCAACACGACTGCGGCGAAGAGCACACGGACGCGCTGTACCGGAACGAGCACGGAGGGGACAGCGCGCCCGCAGCCAACCTCCCTGAACCCAGAGACGTGGACAAACCAAGAAGGCATCGCAACAACTCCCAAATTCACCGGCAGCTGTACTACCCTCCCTGCACTGACCCACAGAAGCACCACCACACCCCCACATCCCACTGCCCGCAGGGCCATGGGAGCGACCAGGAGGGCTACAGCCGTGCCGGGGACGGAGTTGGCTCTAGGATGCACAGAACCCTTTTAACAGATTCGGGACGGCTGCAGTGTCCGTCTAAGCCCTGGAATGGTATCAACAACGAGATGAGGAGCGTAATGGCCCGAAAATCCAGTGCTTCCTGTAAAGACTCGACTCTGGTGTAACAAGACTAGTCCATTTTAAACCAACAATCTATAATCTCATGTATACAGTAAAGATAGAACATTTTGGCAGCTATCCAGATGGCATGTCAGTTTAATAAGCCTTTCTTAACAAATCTCTCCGTATTGCCTTAGTAGTCATACACACCAGTCATGTTCAATTTCATCACTATCAAACACTAGTATACTAGTACTTGTAGTATTTCCACCTAATGGTATTCCAGCTGAACATTTTATTGACTGTATTGCTAAAATGTTAGTAAAAGAATAGCGACAGCTAATGTCATTATTGCTACATTTTAGCTGTACCTTCTTTTTCAAAAGTATTATGCAAACCACAAAGATGATCAAAGAATTGCCCAAACTGTAAATTACACAATGTTTAGAGACATTAGGTAGTGTCTCGTCTGGATACTGTAAAGAATTTATAATAACTTGGTTCACAGCAAATTCAAACCATGAGTAAGTTGAAACAATTGAAGTCAACCCATAATAGCACATTAGGGTTAATTCAAGTGATGCCGAATGAAATACTAACCTTGGACAGTGTCTTCCAGAGATCAGGAAAAAGTTGATGAGGGATTGGAGGGTGGTGTAGAAGAGGGAATGGGAGAAGGGGTTGATTCACTTGAGCTGCATGCATTTGTGGGGGGAATAAGTAAGAAAACAAAATGGAGGAAAACATAAAAATAGTGGCAAATAATAACACAAAGAAAATGAGATTTAAGGAACTATGATGATTGTAGAAAAATAACTATGTTGGGTCTATATATGCATGAGAACATATTTCTTTCCTCATCAATTCCACACTGTAGTAGGGAAGTGTTTTTTTTATTCAACATTGATGAATTGTGGGTTGTGGGCAATGGGAGAAATTAAAGCGGTATATTATCAGTACTATGTTGCAGCGGTGAGTGATTCACTGCCTCGTACCTGCGGCCCTGGGAGGTACTGATCTGTTCCTTCATGGTGATTGCTTGACGGAGAAGCCCCTCAATGCTTTTGAAGTACAGGCTGCTGTTTGTCATACTTTTTACTGCACTGGAAATGAGAGGATGTCAAACAATTATAACCATTGATATTAAACAGGTCCAAACAGGGGTCCTGGCTAGAAGGTAGGCTACCTGCATGCATATTCCACAGTGTAGATTGCTCCTTGGCTTTGCTCCTCCCAGCTCTGCATATCTGTCTGGGAGATGATCTGAGATTAGTAACATGAATACTGCTTTTATAAATTTTTTCATTTTGGTAATTTACCAGATGCTGTTATGCAGAGTGAAATACTTGATGGGGATTTAACCTACAACCCTGGTAGTTTGCAACCACCTTCCTCTACCAACTTGGCAAGAGAGAGACCCTGCGTATGAATAACCACTGTTTCCAAAAAAAAGTTAGTTTGCTGCATACAATTGCTAATAAAAACAGAATGTAATGATGTGCAAATCATTTATCCTAAAATGTAATAGAAAATAGCACAAAGACAATATATCAATTGTCTAAACAGAAATGTAATTGTTTTTGGAATAATACATGCTCATTTAAAATTTGACAGCAGCAACAAGTTTAAAAGTACAGGGCGTGTTTACCAAAGCTGCTTAACTGTTTGGGGTCTCATTGATGGTATTTTTTGTTTCATAATGCATCAAATGTTTTTAATAGGTGACAGGTCGGGCCTGCAGGTAAGCCAGTTTAGAACCCGGACACTTTTACTATGGAGCCATGCTGTGCAGAATGTAGTTTGGCATTGTCTTGCAGAAATAAGCAAGGCCTTCCATGATGAAAAGGTCATCTGCATGGTAGCATATATTGTTCACCATTAATGGTGCCTTCACACATGTGCAAGTTACCCATGCCATGTGGACTAATGCATTCCCATACCATCACAGGTGCTGGCTTTTGAACTGTGCATTGATGAAAAGCAGGATGGTCCCTCGCCTCTTTAGACCAGAGGGCGCAGCACCCATGATTCCCAAAAATATTTTCACATTTAGATTCAGACCAGAGGACACTTTGACACAGTACATCATAAATAACCTTGGGCCCCGAGAAGGCTGTGGCGCTTTTGGATCTTGTTTATATAATAGTTTCTTCTTTGCATAGTAGATTTTAACTTGCATTTATGGATGCAGTGACTTACTGTGTTCACAGACAATGGAGCCCCTGCAGTGATTTCCACTACATAATTGTGTCCGTTTTAACGCGGTGCTGCCTGAGGGGCCAAAGATCATGGTCATCCAATTGGTTTTCATAACGAGATTTCTCTGCATTCTCTGAATCTTTTCATGATATCATGTACCGAAGATGGTGAGAACCCCAAACTCTTTGCAATTTTATGTTGAGAAACATAATTCCCAAAATGTTGCACTATTTGCTGGGATTAACTAATTGTCTCTGGGATGCTTTTTTTATATTTGATTATGTATATAAAATGTAGCCTGAAATCCTCACCATATTTTTCTAACATTTTACTCAACATTTCACACGACATGAAGGGAATGATAATGGTACTGTTCCCTGGCTAGGGTGGTGGAAATGTCTGTATTATATTAATTACGTTTGATTTGTGGCATTTTAATAAATTGTTTATGTGCTGTGACTGGATGCGGGTATGACTATGGGGAATGCGACAAGGTGCCGGTTTCCGAGAACAGAACTTACTTTGTGTTGCACTAGCTCCGGCAGAGACCTTCTCACGTGCTCTTGAAGCCGATAAAGTGCAACAGATGGCTCGTTAGCCAATAAATACATGCTCTCTGTGAATTTATCCGTCACTGTGAAGAAAATAATATAGTAGTAATCACAAAAAAATCATGATTTGGAAGACAGTTAACTAGTTTACTAGTAATGTCTAGTACTGTATAACTATATTAATTAGCTTCTAGCAAAAGCTAACGAGCGATATTTTACTACTTTCTGAGATGTAACGCCAGCTACCTAGCTAGCTATTTGTTTTACGAGCGTGCTAGCGCACATTAGCTGTTGATAGTTTGAGTCGGGGATTGCTTAATACCTCGTTTAACTTTCAGCTGCATCTCCTGGTCCTCCATCTTCTATATATGTAAGGGTATAAATATATCGAAGTGTTGCCAAAACAGTGACAGCGGTTACTTCCGTGATATTGTAACGAATTAACGTACGGGTTGCACAAATAACGTTCGGGTTGCAAAACCAAACGGAAATACTCGTTCCTAGGCGTCTGTAATAACTCGCACTAGGTCGTAAAATTATAATTCCTAAAATACTTATACTGTACATTTCACATTCGAACATATTAGCAACTTTTTTAAGATATGTAATGGATGGACAGTTCGGGCAGAATACTTCAATTGCATCATGGGATTTTTGTTAATAAAGCCACTTTCAGTTTTGATATCAGGAAATTAGTGCGAGGAATAAAACACTCATATTTCGAGTTTATGTGATACATTTGTAGCATAGTAGTCACAACTGAAAACAAATACAGCATAATTTGCAACATAAAGGTAAATCTGTTTTTTTTATAATGTCTCGACTGTTCCATTTACTGTTTTGCATTATCATAATTATGAGCAGTGACATCTAATACGTCAGTAATTTGTTTGAATATACAATATCTACTGTCATTACTTACAATACACAAAACATTGCACAATAAATGAATGTCTAATTCTAGCGTTGTTAAGTGACAATGGACGGCACCATTCTCCACACGGTCTTAGACGGCCTCTCTGTGGAATCCACGTGTTTTCCCGACGAGTCCCGAGGAGACAAGTTAAATGGTATTGTCAGTCCCGACATAAACTTAACGCAGGTTTTACTATTTCAACACCGCATAGTCCATTTACCTCATAATGCAGTATCCGTATTGTTCAGTGTCCATTTGCCTATAATGAATCTCACATCATTTTGTTGTCCCATATTCAGAGATTTATACTGGCCTATTTGGGTATGCCAGTGTTGACAGCCATATTTCATATTTTAACATCTATGTATTACTCATTGCTCCCAGGTGTGATAATGGTGACTACAGAGAACATGGATGTGGATGAAGAGAGTTTGTTGAAATACTCCACCACCCTCACTAATAGACAGCGTGGAAACGAGGTCACAGTCAGACCAGCTACTTTAGACAGTAAGTATGGCTGTCTGAACTCACAAAACATAATCTACTCTTTATTCATGGCAACATAACTTAAAATACTGCTGCATATACACGTTCATAATGAGGTAATGCGCTGTGTTACAGGAATTATACTAAAATAAAATATTGTTGTTGTTGTCTGCTGTACATTTACATTTCAAATATCTGTTATGTTTGACATTGTATTTTTAATCCGGCATAAATTATTGTAAGACGTCACTGGTTTCAGGGACATATTTTTACAAACATAAAAAACTGAAAAATGTTGCTTGCATTACTGTCATATATTCTGTATTAAAAAAAAACGGTTGAAGGATCATTGGTCACAGGTTTTGTGGTCAGATGATTCCAAGATACAAATTCATTTTCATTTTATTTGGCACAAAAATACTTGCCACATATCAAGCCACATCCCTTCAGTAAAGTATGTTGGTGGCAGCATCATGCTGTGGACATTTTTCTTATTGACAGGGACCGATAATCTTAAAATTGAAAGAAGGAAAATACTGCTACAGAACCTGCGTCAATCTACAAAAAAACTGAAGCTTGGAAGGAAATTCGTCTTTCCCATGACACCAAGCACAAAGCCACATTGTAGTGTCTCATGAACGAAAATATGAATTTCCTGCAGTAGCACAGTCAAAGTCCTGATCTCAATCTCATTGATATTCTGTGTCACTATATGAAAATTGCAGTCCAAATGTGCCATCCAACCAACCTGAACAACTTATCTGCTAATAATGGACCAAAATCACTCCAAACTATACAAACTTGCCCCTAAAGACTGAAAGTTGTTACTGAAATGAAAGGTGACTCCACAAAATATTTGTGGGAGTTGAATATCTATACAAGCAACATAAGTCATGTTTCTGTCTTTACTTCATAAAAGTAATTTCACCTTAAAATTTGTTTTTTGGATTTTCAGTATTTTAAAATATCTAATAGACCAAAATGAAGTGAATGTACCATTTGTAATTCAGTAATATAAAAGAATTGGTATATGACCGAGAGCAATAGAGATATGCAGAATATGCTGAGAAATTTTAAATATGGGCAACTGAATGAACATAACACTGACCCTGGTGTCATCAGTTCTGTCCATCCACCAGCTAGCTGCACAAGGGGAGGTCTCCCAAGTGGCAACACATCTGAGCAAAGGTGAACATTTTCAATTTCCACAGACCAATGAAGCAAAGAGCAGAATTACTTACATTCCATGTTCTTCCTACTAGTATAATTCTGGTTATCCTTGCAGACAGTTTACTGATAAACCGCCAGGATGAACGGGGCTTCACACCCCTCATGTGGGCAGCAGCGTTTGGAGAGAAAGCCATGGTGGATTTCCTTCTAGAAAAGGTCAGTGGCATGCTCATTGAAACCATGTTTCAGAGGTACAGAGCGGTAATTCCATCATAACATGTGTGTATACTTATGTGGTTCAACTAGGGTGCAGATCCTTGTATTATAGCATGGGAAAGGGAGAGTGCCTTGACCCTGGCCAGCTCTGGAGGCTATGCAGACATAGTGAAAGGCCTTCTTGAATATGGAGTAGATATTAATGCTTATGACTGGGTAAGGTTGTAAAATTAAAAGTTATAAAATTAAATACTTGAAATAACTGTCTGAGCAGTCTTGATTGTTTCAGAAATAACACACTGCTGTCTTCAGTATGGCTTCTTTGGGACGATTTTATTTCTCATTTTGTTCCAAAATATTCTAGAATGGTGGAACTCCTCTCCTTTATGCCGTTAGAGGAAACCATGTTAAGTGTGCAGAGGCCCTATTAGGTACATTACTTTATATGTCATGAACACAATTAATTAATCATTTGAAACCGTGGTGAATTCCTAATGTATTAACTGTACTCAACTCAAAGTGGTGTTTATATGTTGGTACTGTGATTTGACTTCAGACAAAGGGGCAGACATGACCATTGAGGCTGACTCTGGGTATAGTCCCATGGCCCTTGCTATGGCACTTGGGCACAAAAAAGGTAAGTAAACAGTGGAACAAAAAAGCCCCTACAATTAGCATGAGTAACAGACCGTATGGTAAATCAGATTTGTTTCAGTCCAAAAGGTGTTAGAGAACCATATTCTGAAACTCCTGAAGAAAAAGGCATGACGCCAGCTAAAAGACCAGTGGGATGTTGTTTGAGCAGACAAAATAGAGGACCATCATCTGAGGAGAGATAGCTGACCAAAAAACTGAAGCCACAACAGAAGGCTGGTGACAAAGACACTTTGAAAGAAAACTCCTTAAGGACCACTGTTAAGTCCAAATCTTGTACATTTATTTGGTATTCTGTAAACTTAGACAATTATTATATTTTTTGTTTACAATATCAATCCTACTATTATGTATATACATTTTATTTACATTTGTCATTGGATGTATAACACCAGTTGATTGTAAAAAAGAAAATGCATAGAAAATATTCACTGTTTATTGGGAACGGCAATGAAAAATCCACTGTAAGACAATAAAATGTAAATATCCAAATGGATTTGTGAACTCAAACCTTCCAGCCTGTAAAGCTGCAATAAAAATCCACTTACAAGTTTTGACAAAATTCCTCCTTTTGTTGTGCCACAAACAAGTTACCAACTAAAATGTCCTCACCAAAAATGGTCAGGATTGGTTCCACTTCAAAACAGTTCCTGTAGGCTGGTAGTCATGTTCCTTATTGCCATGGCAACCTCTTTCTGAATAGGTCTGTCCCTCTCACCCATGCAAAAATGTCACAAAGCTCTTTCTCCCAGGATGTCCAAAGAGTAAACTATTATTCTCCCAAAAAAGTCAGCACTGTTCTCAAACACTATTTTTAGGCAATTCAGTGTGTGGGCCGCCTGGATGGGAAAGCTGTGGGTGTGGAGTTAAGAACCAAATAAGAGTAATGAAAAAACTACACACACCGATATTATTTAAAAGCTTGTAAAGTCTACACCCCCTTCAACTTAAAAAAAAAAACATTTTGTCGTGCAAGTGCCTCAGAGTTTATGGATTTGAATAAGGATTTTCCCTGTCTTTCTAAACCTATACCTTGCACTTTTAAGGGTCATTTCTATTGATAATTGTGAAATTAAATTGCATATCAAAAATACAAAGTCAAACTCATTTATATTTATAAAAAATACAATGGGGTGTATACATTCTAAATACACTGTAGCAATTATACATAGCAACAAAAATCAACATATCTGCATTAGGGCATCCATTGCCTGGTGTAACAGTAATATACTATTCCAACTTTTACAACTCAGACAGAAAGTCCAGGCCAAGGGATGCATGCATTCTGGTACAGTCGGACGTTTTAAATACACTGAAGGATATTTGTAGTGAGCTGTTATCTTCTGGGTAAAAATCTGCAATTTTAACCATGTCTTCATCTTTTAGACATCCTGAACGGGACACAAATGTATCGTTTACATTGACTGAATTTTTTTAACATAACATGTTAGTGTGACAATTATGTTGTTTCTTTAAAGCTACTTTTCACCTGAAACAATATCAGAGGTCAATCTGCCTCTGTGGTAAAAAAAGCAGAGGGAAATATAACCACACTCCATTCCTTAAACAGAGGAATGGCATTGATGCAGACTGGACATCTCAACTTTATCAAAGTTCAAATCTTCTTCATGGTCAAGGTCAAATGAAAGGTAAATGTATTTGGGTAAATGTATTTGTTCTGTTTTATACATTAGTTACCTGTATGAGTGAGGTGTGAAAAGGAAATGTGTTTTTTGCACATCCCAACTACTTCTGACACAACCTTTGAAAGTGGGATCACAGCCAGCGATTAGGCTAGACATTATTCATTGCAACAATTAAGTGTTGTGTGTGTATTACCTTCCAATCTGCATGTTTGGCTTGAAAATCCACCTTGGAACTGCAATTTTAATTGGGACACTCTGATAGGCTGTGGGAATTCCAGGGTAACCCACTGAGAATCCCCCTGTAAACAGCAAACAACACATCAGTGTCATGATGTAACATGGCCTGTTATATCAATGTTCAGCTCACCTTTGTGAACCAGCAATAGGCAAACATTTCAAATCTGTTCTGTAAAAGTGACGTTTTTCTCAGCAAACGACACACTAACGTCAGGCATGGATACAGGCACATCATGACAACTGAAAGATCGGCCGTTCAATCTGGCCCCTTCCAACATTTATCTTCATATGACACCCATGTCTGCTTGGTAGCACCTTCAGATGGTACATTACGTATAAAGCCAAAATGTCACAAATATGACAACTCAGGTTATTTCAGAAACAGGCTTTTTGAAACAAATGCTGAAAACAGTGAACACATTTTTTGTCAGGCTCTGTCTTCCATAATATTGGATTTGGTGACACAATTACTATGGGGATAGTCTGTGTTGATTTTAAAAGCATTTGTTAATTCATACTGGATGAAGAATTTTGAAATTAAAGCATGTTTTGTACATAGTTCCATTTGTACAAATGGAACAATGTAAAAGAAAGGAAAAAGCTGGAGTCTGACATCCAGTATTTCCACTCTGTGAAAAACAAAGCCTATTGTCAGATTTTAACCTATTGGCAATTGAGAATTCACCACCATTAGATAAAGAACTAGCTGAATAGACCTGGTATTTCCATCATTAAAAGCAGCAAGTCTTCCACTGCATTCATCGCCAAGCGGGAGGTGGGAATTCACCCGTTGATGTCATAAATATCAGTTTGACGCATTCACATGCTATCAACTGGTTGAGAACACCTGATGATATTAAATCACTCTTGGATTCTATTTCCGTCTGATCCTTGAACGGAAACCCCACAGTAAGTGCCTGCAATGGTACATATGAATGCTTGAAAGATTCCCTCAGTTTCACACTAGCAACTCTAAAAACAAGGAAGGTTTGTCCAAATATGAGATGCTGTAACGTAAGCATTCATCCTTGGAGAACCAGGCATGTTTCATCAACAACATCAGTGCTTTAGCCTAACATTGATATCACACTGACTTACAGCTAGCCATCTCAATTATTAAAGTCCATCCACTCACTAATACTCAACCCGGAGTAAATATTATTACCACTTCCCCTACCACTGAGTTAATAACATTACCCTACTATTGAGTTAATACTATAACCACTACCCACCTACTGATTTAATACAATTACCACTAATCTAGTATGTGATGTAGCTGGTCAATTTAGACAGGCTAGTGTAACATTAACTGTAAACCAATTAAATCATCTCAGACATAGCGTACAAGCAGGAATTCTGGGTACTGGTTAGCTGGACTACTACACCACCATTCCAAAACATGTGCCATGCAATATTTAAACTGTAATATTTAAACCATTTCCATTTTGAAGTAGACCATTAGCTTCTTGTTCTGTTTTTATAATTTGGCAAACAGAATGGGTGCATACTGCCAGAGGTGCTGTTAGAACAGGTAAAAAGCCAAGCTTAGAAACATACTGACACCTACAGTAATGGAATTTTCACCAACGTATTGTTGTTAATTTCAAGTAGACAAAGTTCCACTCAGTTGTCTACTTGAAATTATGCCAGATGCCCTCAATAGGAATGTAAAGGAGATACAATTCCTCCAAGTAGGAACATCGAAAGTACCACGGTCAGCAGATGACAAAACATAAAAGATGTGAATCCGGCTATACAGACCAATGGCAGACTCCATTCTCTACTCCTTCATTACGTCTAGTTTGGGTCTACCTACTACAACGGTCAACTACAATGTACTGTAGACTGCAGAAAGGGTCATCAGCATATACTTGGCTTTCATCAGGTCCTACATGACTGGAGGGCCAGGAAGCATGCAGGCAATCTCATTGCTGACAACTCCCATGCACCTCACCCACTGTTCAAATCTCCTCCCGCAGACAGGTATGTATTCTGTCCTGAGGTTTCCGTACCACTAATGGAAATATTACACCAAGTAATATGCAGGCTATCTGTAAAATTTAAATGACTTATGATGACTACCCTTTACAACCTTCATCATTCTATTACCTGGTCAGAGTTCCAACAGGTTTCTTCATTTGAATCAAACATGTACTTCTTCCCGAATTGCTTAACATCTCTGTTTAGGACAGAGCTTACTCTGTAAGAAATACAACACACACATTACAAAAGGCAGTATGCCATGAAGAGCTTTAGCACTGAACATGAAAAACGTATTTTAAAATATTTTTCAACAACAAATAAATGTTTCACTGTTCATCAAATTCGGCGACAAACGGAGAATCATCTAACTCCAATGTAAATATATTAAAATGTCCAACAAAACCACGTTTTCGTACCTGCTCTGTGTTTCGCTGCAAATCAGTGAGGAAGTCATGACTGATGATTTCCCAACTGAGGGCATGTTGCCGTATTACGATAAGAACACAGATGTACGACAGTTTTGGCAAATTAGTTTTACCACAGTTATGTTTCTCCACTAGATGGCAATCGTGTTTCTGCAATGTTTTCGTATTCCTTCCATATACTGCTGTTGAGCTTGGTTTCATGCAGTAGACATGGATGAGACTACCGCTAAAAGACGTTAGGTAAAATAACTTTTCTAAAGTTCTGTAATTCTCGCCAGGATCAGTTGGCATGCACTGCATTTTAGCCAGTGCCTAAACTCAGAATCATTAGGCTATTAAAACAGTGCACTATGTTGGCCTGTGGTAGCCAGATAAAGAAACCGAATAGAATTTTGTTTATATATAAACATTGCATTGGTTTTGTGTGTTCTACTTCTTAATGATGTCTACATATATTTGCACCAATTCACAAAATAAAATTCTGAGCAGTGATCCTTGCTATTCTTACAGTTATATATAGATCATAAGATGGAATTCACCATAACCACGCCTTCAAATTAGGAAAAGCTGTCTTCTCCATTGACCCCCACTACAAAAGAGTCGTCTTCATCGTTGATATGAACTGGAATAAACATATTATTCAGTGCACGTGCAACATGTTTTAAAATCCTGACCTACAGTTCACATTGCTCTCAGGAAGGGGAAGCAACCCAGCCTGGGAGAAGAAGCAGCTCAGCCTGGATAGTTGGGCACAAATGCACAAAGCTGGGTCATAGGGTGTGTGCATGCATTGCAAACTCCACTGGGATTCAACATTTGCACCGCCCCAGCAAAGTGCAGAAAAGGATGCTTCTGTAGGCCACCTAGATATTATTAAACTGGGTCCTGCATGCGGGGCAGCCTGAATATTTGCATGACAGCAGTTGTTATTTTGAGACATTGGCTCTACTACCTGAATGTTGTTTCATGCACATTTTGAGTTGGTGGCTCAGTGAAACATCTTGCACAGGGTTCATACATGATTAGTAAATGCGCTCATAGTTTATGCTTTGGTCCAAAGTCTGCATACAGTTAGGTCCGGAAATAATTGGACACTGACACAATTTTTTCTGTTTACCAAAATATATTCAGACTACAGTTAAGTCATGAATATGTGCTTAAAGTGCAGTCTCTCAACTGTAATTCGAAGGTATTCATATCCAGATTGTAGGTTTTAGGAATTACAGCTCTTTAATATGTAGTCCCCTCTTTTTCAAGGGACCAAAAGTAATTGGACAATTTACTGTTTTATGGTCAGGTGTGGGCTATTACTTTGTTATTTCTACATCAATTAATCAGGTAAAAGGCCTGGAGTTGACTCCAGGTGTGGCATTTGCATTTGGAAGCTGTTGCTGTGAACCCTCAACATGCTGTCAAAGGAGCTCTCAGTGCAAGTGAAACAGGCCATCCTTAGCATGCAAAGAAAATATCCATCAGAGTAATAGCAGGAACATTAGGAGTGGCCAAACCAACAGTTTGATACATTATGTGAAAAATAGAATGGAGAATGGAGATGGCTCGGAACGGCTACCACATCATCTGTGAAACACTGTGGAGGAAATGTGATGGCATGGCTATGCATGGCTTCCAATTGCACTGGGTCCCTAGTGTTTATTGATGATGTGACAGAAGACAGGAGCAGCCAGATGAATTCTGAAGTGTATAGGGATATACGGTCTGCTCAGATTCAGAGAAGTTGATTGGACGATGCTTCACTTTACCGATGGACAATAACCCAAAATATAATGTGATAGCAACCCAGGAGTCTTTTAAGGCAAGGAAGTGGAATATTCTGCAATGGCCAAGTCAATCACCTGATCTTAACCCGGCTGAGCATGCATTTAACTTGCTGAATACAAAACTTAAGGCAGAAAGACCTATTAACAAGCAACCACTGAAGACTGCTGCAGTAAAAGGCCTGGCAAAGCATCACAAAGGAGAAAACCCAACGTTTGGTGAGGTCCGTACGTTCCAGACTTCAAGCAGGCAATGCCTACAAAGGATTCTCAACAAAATATTAAAAAGGAAAATTGTACCTATTATTGTGTTCATTTGTCCAATTACATTTGAGCCCCAGAAAAAAAGGGAATGTATAAGATTTTTTTTCCCCTAAACATTTCATACGATATTTTTGTTAATCCCCTTGAATTAAAACTGGAAATCTGCACTTCAGTTGTATCTCGGTTGTTTAATTTCAAATCCATTGTGGTGGTGTACAGAGCCAAAATTATGAATATTGTATCAGTGTCCAAATATTTCCAGACCTAATGTAATTACGAAGGACACTGTAAATACAAACCTCGATTGGCATCCAGAAAACCCTACAATCTCCCCTCTCAAGGCAATTGATGGCTGAAGCCTTTTAGAAGCCCCACCCTTATTCCACGTAGTATGATCAAAGATCTGTCCTGGTCTGAATCAGCACAGTAAGATATGTAGGATTTCTATTCACCCTCTTGCCTCCCAGCCAAAGGAACATAATGAGCTAGCCTGGAAGATCTGAGGTGATGCTCAACTTTCCGCAGTACAAATGTCCTCCACAGTGCTGCCAAACTCCAAGTGGAGTGAGCATGCACTCTGCAAGGAAAACCTTACCCTTTTCCTGTAACTACCTGCCAAATATAAATTCAGTACAGAAGGATTGCACCAATAATTCCAAGGCCAATGGGACAGATGACATGCCTCAAAGGGGCATAGAATGGGACAGAAGACATGCCTCAAAGGGGCATAGAATGGGACAGATGACATGCCTCAAAGGGGCATAGAATGGGACAGATGACATGCCTCAAAGGGGCATAGAATGGGACAGATGGCATGCCTTAAAGGGCCATTGAATGGGACAGATGACTTGCCTCAAAAGGGCATAGAATGGGACAAATTACATGCCTCAAAGGGGCATAGAATGGGACAGATGACATGCCTTAAAGGGCAATTGAATGGGACAGATGACATGCCTTAAAGGGCCATTGAATGGGACAGATGACATGCCTTAAAGGGCCATTGAATGGGACAGATGACATGCCTTAAAGGGCCATTGAATGGGACAGATGACATGCCTTAAAGGGCCATTGAA
>JACXGJ010001511.1:0-14026 GCA_016801105.1 Esox niger | reverse complement strand
TCTTTGTGATCTTAAGTGCCTTAACTGTGGGAACTATCACCTTCAGCACTCAGCACTGCATGCACAATTATTAGGCAAATCATATTTTTCTTTTATTGTTGAACAAACACAGTGCTTTATGTCAAGCCAAAACATAATTGAACCTCAAACCTGAATGTTAAACAAAGGGAAAGTTAGTTTTGATCTTCCCTCAGGGGAATACATAAGAATTCAAAATTATTAGGCAACTAATAAAAAATATAATTAATCCGAACGTACCTCTTTATTCTCCATTTTTTTAATGTAACAAATAAGTAACACAAAATGACAGTTAATTCAAATGTTGGTCCTTTCTACAATATTCAGTGACCAATATTACCGCCCTTTTTTCAATATCTGCCATGAGCCTTCTGTCCATGAAGTCTGTCAGTTACTTGATCTTTTCTTGATCTCTTCCTTGAAGAAAGTATCTTTCAGAAACTGGCAGTAGGTTTGGGAGTTGAGTTGCAGTCCATCTTCAACCCAAAAAGGTCCAACTACCTCATCCTTAATGATAGCACCCCTTACCAGTACCCCTCCTCCACCTGGCTGGTGCCTGACTGAGGTGGTGCCTTGTGTCCATTAGTGATCCAACCACCAGCCCATTCATATGGTCCATCAAGAGTTACTCTCATTTAATCTGTCCATAAAACCTGTCCATAAAACATGTCTTAATGTATTTCTTTGCCCAAATCTGTATAGTCAAATCTTATTCAGTGATGGTTGTGTTTCAGCCTTCTTGACTGTGGCCATGTCTCTGAGCACCTGACACCCTGTACTTCTGGAAAAACATTTCATCTTTCATTACACCTCTTTTTTGGCCCATTTTACCTGAAGTCAGAAAGCTGCCTAATAATTATGCACGCCTTGATATTTTTCGCTATTCACTGTTGCCACACCCTCCCTTATTACACCAATACATTTAATCTGAAAAGGATACAATCCAATGAGCATGAGTTGGAAAATGTGCATAGAAATAATGATACAATCAGAATACACACTTGCCTAATAAGTGTGCACACAGTGTATCTTTTTGAAAAGAATGGTAATTTCTAAAATATTCCTTTTTTCTTCAAACAATTGTGCAATCGGTTAAAGGTTTGGTTTCGCTAACGTTTTAGTGTAAGATCACGGTGATAAAAAAGGGGGCAATGTAGTACCAATAATTTGATGCTTTGAGAAGCCACTCCAAACTTTGTAAACCTCTGTGAATAGCTCTTCAAAATATCATTCATTTTCCAAACATCCCACTGGATACTGTATACGGTCTCTTTTATACTGACTACTAAGTTTGAGCATGACAAGGGCAGTGCCTAGTCTGGAGACAACAACAACCCTGTCCTGGAATGGATGGAGGCACAATGTGCCAGTGGTTTGGCTCAAGCCAAGAGGACCTGACATAATTAGGAAATAAGACAGTTTGAGAACTAGGGATCTACATTGATGACATTAAATGGTATTCTCTATAACGTGTATTGAACCAATTAACAAGCAGTTGTTTGGGAGAGACAGAGATTAAGATAAAGATAAAAAATAAAGATCTGACGAGATCCTGATAAACAGGTGGAGATCTCCTGAAAAGTGTAGGTAGTTTGAAGCGTCAAGTAAATAAGCCTGGCCTCACGGCCCAATTTGATCTCTCCCAGCCAGGCTTTATGACCTGTGGGCACTTGTGCAGATTGTCATCATGAGGAGGGTCATTAATCCTAGCTGATTGCTGAGGGACAAAGCACCCTGCTTGCCTGGCAGCAGAAAACGGATTCAGGTAAATGACAATCTAACTCACTAGATGACAGGTTGAATGAACTCACCTTGTTTGTGGTTCTGCTAGATAGAAGTGGGAGAGCAAAAGAGACCTGAATGCTTATTTAGAATGTTTGGGTATTGGTGGAGGCTGGATGAATTCTGGACTCTCAGGCACACTTTCCTGGATGTAGATTCCGCCTAGTCCCGGACTACAAATATCACGCTCAATTGAAATCTCCATTGAGCATTACTTTTTAGTCCAGTTCTAGACTTAATTTGTGTTTGTGAAACCGTCCCTCGATGACTGTCCCTCGGGTAACTAAAATGTTACCCATCCTCACACATTTAGTTTTAAGAAAGTTTACCTATACATTTTTTGTTAGTCAGTTGGCAGCTTTAAGTAATGAAATAAACTGAAACAGTTTTTTTAATGTTCGGAGGCCCAGATGCATGTCTTTGTGGGATTGGGGAAGGAGATGAGATGCAGTGCTGTACCCAGTCTTAAATCATTTGGTTTCGGTAGCATTTGGTGTGCTCTGAGGCTTCCCCCATTTTAATAAAGCAGAAAATGGGCAAAATTGTAAGACACATCTGCTTGTGCTGGGGCAATTAGCTGTGTGTCTGAGTCGGCTGTCTGTTCTGGCAGAGCCACTTGCTCTACTCAGCGCCCAAATTTTCTGCTCCAATTTGAGTGAGGTTCTTAATTAAACCATTATGAAGCAAAGCATTTGCTCAATATGCTCTGCTGCCTTCATTACAAAGCACAATCACTTGTAATTTATTCGCTTACAACTGCAAGCATTAGATTTCAGGCATTGTCCGTCTTATCGTAGGGACATGAGCTTCTTTCTTTTCAGAGGAATAGTAGCCTTCTGTTACTGGCCAAGCGTAAAGGTGGACGTGCTGCTCTAAATTATAAAGAAGACTGGTAGAGTGCAGAAAAACATCTGGGGGTTCTGTAATTGCTTCGTTGTTTACAAAGTGGGTTTTCAGGACTACAATACAAGAGAGTACAATGCCAAGTAGCGCTTAATCAGGTGATACACTCAGAGTGAAGACCTTGGACCTGTGCATTGGTCTGCATTGTCATATTCACATCTTATTATGGTAAAGAAAGTGTCCTGGACACATCAGACAAAATATTATCTCCCATCCCTAATGATAAAAAGCTAAATCAAACTGTTATCCCATTATAGTTACTGTAGGGCTACTGGTGTGTGGCCTTTTGAGTTCCTGCCTTTTATGCAAACCATTGAATACGATAACAGCAGTACACACTGAGTAGTAATTCTGCTTTGTATATATGCAGTAAATCTAGGATCACTGTAAAGCTGTCATTGTGTAAACATGGGAATATATCAGCAAGAAATCGACATTTTATAGCAAGTGCCTGTTATGAGTACGAATGTTTTGAGAGGTGGTCTTGTACCATGCTGTGGTACCCTGAATTCTACCAGAACAACCAATGTAACCTAGGAGTTATAGTGAGTGTTCTCTATGAGCTTGCTCTAAACCAGGGTGGAGTAGTTGGATCTGTGTTGTGTAATGTGTTTAACCACAGACCTCTTTCGGCCACGGCCTGGCATCAGCACGGCTCGTTTTAACATGAACATCGCTGATCCTATGGTTTGAAAAAGCTTTGTGTTGTGTTAAATGTGCCTTTAATCCATTGGCTAGCGTTGAACAAAACCAGTGCAGTTGCAGGATTTAACTTCACACTTGAGCGGCTCAGAAAACCCACTTGTTCAGTCGGTTGGAAGCCCACAGGACATGCCTTTAGCCTCAGCTGACGTCTGTGGAAGGAATAAGGCCAATCGTAACGACTGAAGCTCCAAAGAAGCTGTCATTGGGAGATCTAGCTTAGCTACATGTACAGCATAGCGAGCTTAGGTCACGGAAGTGGTCCTGAGAATGGAATCTGTATCTCATGCTTGAAGCATTGCTACTTTAACTTTGTCTCGAAGTATCTCAAGGATGTATGGTATTTGTGTAACTTAACGTGATGATCGCTGCTTGTTTTCTTGCAGTTTTTAGCTAGGCAGTTGGTTCTTTGAAGTCAAATGAAAGATGTCCTCTGGCTGAACCTCTGTCTCATTCCGCTAATTTAGAGTGCTCCTTTTTTTGCTTTTAAGTAATTTAGCAGACCCACTTATCAGAGCAGCTTACATTTCTGAGTGCATATATTTTCATCCTTTTTTAATACTGAGTCTTGAGGGAATCGAACCCACAGCCCTGGCATTGGAAGAGCCTTGCTCTGCAAACTGACACGGGCCCCCCTTTTATTCTGCAGCAAAGACTAAATCTGCATGTCTGGTTCCCAATCCATGTTTCCCATGGTCTCTGCTTCTCTTTCTGACAGACTTTACTTGACCAGCATGAATACCCACACTATTGACCACTCTCAAAGTAAGACTTTGACAGGACTTTCCCGTACAGAGTTTGTTTTCCTGTCTGT
Organism: Esox niger; assembly: GCA_016801105.1. Lineage (NCBI taxonomy): Eukaryota > Metazoa > Chordata > Actinopteri > Esociformes > Esocidae > Esox > Esox niger. The sequence goes on along the minus strand of JACXGJ010001511.1, from coordinate 9,807 downwards.
GTCTGAGGAGTAAGAGCAACTAACTGATGCAGAGGGGAGTTGCCGAGATACGCCTTCAGACCCAGACGGCAGATCTGATTGGCCGTGATCTTGACGCAGGTGGGAAGACATCCACCGCTCCGCTCATTTCTTTGTCTCATTTCTGGTCTGTTCTCTTACCCCCGAGCTCACAGCTTCCCTAGTCCTTGCGTATTCAAAGCATTTGCTTAACATGCCATTGAGAGATATAACCCTGCTGGGAAAGAAGGTGGGCTATAAACATGCTCACACACTGCCTGCGAGATGCATGATATATGGCCGAAGCATGACATCTGGGAGAATCTGCATAAGTTAGGTCAGTTAAGAAACGAAATCTATTAAATCCTTGATCTAATCCTTCCCGTATCAGGAGAGTTGGTATACATTTAAAGGGCTAGACGGGCTGTCATGGATATGTGGAGGGCAGGTATGTGTTATTATGCTCGGCAAACACATGGAAAAAGAAATGTTGACTAAGATTGTTCTACAGTGGTACTGTGATCTGTGTGTCATTGTTATTGTAACAGTAAGAAAACCATGAACCTGTACGATTCAAATGAGTGGCCTTTTATCTTTTGGTTAGTATTGGTATTTTTATTAGAAAGGCACTTCTTGCAATTTATGTATTTCAGTTGATCATATTTTGTAGTCCAGGATCAGAAATGTATAATGATTGTCTTGAAGCACATTTACAGATTGAAAGGGGTCCATCTGCTGTATGGTTATGAGCATTACTTGAACATTAGTGTTTCCAAACATCTGTTATTGTTTGAAATATGAATACAGGACAAAGAGAGGGGACAGTGTGGCTTTGTTAAATGTCTGATTTGTTTTTTCTTTGGATTCATCAGCATTAATAATGTTCTTTGTGCCAGTAGTGTTGTGTGCATTCTGGGTGCAGCTCACCCGGGTGTCAGGGCAGCAGGCTGGAGATGACATTTAGCTGCATTTAGACACTCTAACAGGGTCACTTCAACCCTGCCGAACTACGTTCACAGCGATTATCACCAAATCGCATCTTCCAATTAGATGGACTGATTGTCATTAGTGGTGATTCTTGCAGACAGCGTGACCGACAGAGGGCGTCAGACATATGTATAACTTTCTTACTTCCTCTCTCCGTTTCTCCTTCTCTGTCTTTCTCACGCCCGCATTCTCCTCCACATTTTCCCTGCTCTGCACTGTGTGGACAGAGATGAGGGGCTGGAGGTTATGGGGTTGTGGGAAGGTAGAGGGCTGCTCCATGGCTGACAGATCATGTGCATTATTTTGCCGGGGATCAGTGCAGCAATGGGGGGTGTGGAGTTGATGTTTTTGGCCTGGTCCTTTGCAGCTTCGTAATTGGTAGACAGTGTGGAGAGGAGAATGGATCATACTCAGTTTACGGTGGTAGTGGGTGGGAGGGGTGTGAAGATAGTGAACCTGACAAGGGGGTTCTGTGGGCTGCCACCCTCGTCCACCATGTCGTTGTCTGGGTCGATTCTATAGGTCCACCACCTTTATTCCGGCGATTAATCTGGTCAAATCCTATTGAGAACCATCTCAATGGATTCCAATCCAGGGACCTAAGTGCTGCTCCCTCCCCATTTCCATTTGAATGCAATTCAGAGTTTCACTTTCAATCCAATCACAGTGGTTTAGCCTCTCATACTGTGGACCTCTCCTCCCCCCACTGAAGCCCTTTGCCGATTGAAATATGAACCCTCCAGACAGGTGCCACTGCTTTGAATGTAAATTTGTTTTTTAGAAATGAAGACGCTAGTCTTTGTCCTCTGAAACTGAGTTGGCTTGGAGGCACAGACCAGATCAGTTTCTCATAGCTCTTACTGCAGGCAAATGTTTGTACTGGAATCCATTTCACAACCAAAGCGACAATTGACTATGACATACTCACAGCCTATGTTTGGTTGATTGGTTATTTAATTAAGTACGAGCGAAGGGGTGATGTAGCAATATTGTTGTCAAACAGATTTTAAATGTAACAGGGCTCTATAATATAGCCAAAAGCTGACTTGGTGAGCAGGAGTTTGAAACTCAGGCAAATTTTATTTTACCAATAAAAAGGCAATATACAAGCAAAAGGGATCCGTTTGGGGCAGGCAGAAGTTTGGTACACAAAATATAGAAGACATTAACAGATCGAGAACTGGAAAATAAGAAATGCAGGCAAAAATTCGGGACAAAACACAAGATGAACTGGCAGCAGAACAAATGCACCAGAACTCGGATTAAATACACAAACAATAACGTGGAAATGTGACACCAGGAGGGCCAGCTATGGGGTCCGGTCGCTAACTATGTCTTCCATCCCCCCCATAAGTGAAGCCACAAGGCAGGGGAAATGGCTTCAGAGTCCCTGGTGATAGCTGCAAGTCCTTAGAGGGGGTGCTGGGTTTGTTGTTTTTAGAGTGAAGTTAAAATGGGTGAAAAGCAGGACCGACCTGGCATGGCTGGAATTGACTTGCTTGGTGGTGTGGCGGTGCTTTTTATGGTCGCGCTTGACCAGGAATGGCTGCTCAGGCCACTCCCACCCGTGCATCCATTCCTCCAGTGCCATCTTGACAGCGTGAAGCTCCCTGCTCCCGACGTCATCATTCCTCTCCGCAGGATTGACCTGGTGAGAGAGGAGGGCGCTGGGGTGCAGCTTCTGGACAGGATCTGAGCGTTGGGAGAGAACAGCCCCCCACTCTCACGTTACAGGCATCAAATTCCACCATGTGCTGGGTGGAGGGGTCAGGATGGGAGCGGAGGTGAAATGCTGTTTCAAGTCCACAGAAGCATAGACTGCCTCAGGAGACCAGACAAACAGGACCTCGGTGGAGGTGACCGCGGCTAGGGGAGCATCTGTTTTCTTCTCCTTTCAACCTCCATTCTCTTGAAGGAGTGGCTACTAATGATGTGCCTCAATGCACATTGCTGCCGTCAAAGGTTGAGGACCGTATGACTGTTCTTGTCTCAGTTTAGCAGTGTTTCATTTTTCACGTTTTGTCAGATGTATAGTAAGCGGCGTGTTAACAAAAGCGAATGGGGATCTGAATATATTTAAAAAATATACAAATAGGGCAATTGTCTACATCTTGGGAGGGAAATTCTACACCATATATTATAGCAGAAACTCCTAACAACATTAAAATCACAAACCGAGAATCCTTCAACTCATACTTGAAATAATACTTGAACCCTTGGCCTTGTGTTCCTTAATCATCTTGCTATTCTTCACATAGGATGCTGATGAGCTGAGAATGTGAGCGATTATTCCACAGTAGGTTACAATATGGCTGGTTCCCCTTGACAGAGGAGCCTTCAGCCATCCTAATTACCTGCGTCAAAAAGCAAATGAGCAATTCATCAGAAGAAGTGGTTCCAAGTGATCCATCCATCTCAGGCTTTCCCTCCTAAGCAGCCCAGTCAGCGCTTATCACCGCGTACAAGTCCCTGACGACCTTCGAACTTGTAACTGTACTGTGTGTTGATGGAATGTGGGCGGGAATGGAGTCGTAGTGGACAATACAGCTGGTCGTTTCAAGTTTCAAGGTTTATTTGTCAAAAACACTGAACAACACAGCATCATCCCACACAATGCAATTCTTATGACAGGGCACCCGACAACTACGTAGTGAGAGTTAACTTTATACCAGCAAAAATATAGCCAGAAAATGTTGGGTAAAAAAATAAAGCTAAACTATACATAACACTGTACACTAGCAGCAGTTTAAAGAAAAGAGGACTGTAAACTAGCAGCAATCTGGGTAGTATTATAGAACATTTAGATATGGCAGGTATGGCAGTAATATTCATAACAGTGAAAACTAACTGCAATTGGTAGTGTTATTTTACTATTATGAATACATGTGTGGTATATATTAGAATGACCAAACCCAGTGGGCTGTAAGTTATTGGTCTAAAGATGTAAAACACATAATAAACATGAAACAAAAAACAGCCTCACTTCATAAAAATCTTAAACTAATTTAAATAAACAGATCTGAAAACATTTATGAAAACAAGAAAGATCTTCTTTAAAAAGGTCCTCCACAATCCCGCAAAACCAGCGGTTGCCAAACGTTTTTGGTTATTGTCCTGGCAGCAGAATTGTGCTCAGCCCAGAATTCCCCTGAATTACACCTTCATGTTAATTTAACAGTCTCAGGAATCTTCTCATGTACCCCCTGTGGATGAACCAAGTAGCCCCACGGTACTAATTCCCACGTTTGGTAACCACTGATCTAAACCACATAAAAGGTAAAAAAGCATGTCTGATTTTAAAATGCTTTGGAGTGTGCTAGGACTTAAAAAGCAAAATGCAGATTTTCCCAGAGAAGTAGAAATGAAAGTGTTTTTAAGAGATATACAGTCCTGTAACTTTGTTCTGTGGGTCGTGTATCTTGAATATTGTGACTGGTGACTATGGAGTTAGATACCTGCCAAAAGGTTAAGCCTATGTGTTGTTGGGATTGTGAAATTAGATATGTGAATGTACAAACACACTTTTGGGAATGTTTACACATTAAATTCTTAAATTATGTTTCCTTTTATTTGTTTACGAATAATTTTTCTACACTCTATGCTTGCATGAAGAGAGAAGAGACTTTTAAGACTTTTAGTATCTTGCAGGATCAGTTTCCCTGATATCCTGTTGTTCATTCTGCCAATGCTTGTCATATTAGCACTCCTCCTTGAAAGTATCGGTAATGATTTTTGGGAGGATGAGATGAAACTGCAAAAACAGATTGTGATGTTGTACTTTTGAATTGTAAAACAAGTGCACAAGCAAAAAATATTAGTCCATCATCGTAACAAGGTTTTTGTATGTTCACAGATTTTATTTCATGCTTACGTTTCATGTTTTACGCATAACCTTTCTTACGGTCAAGCCAATTTACGTATGGATTTTCTTACAATCCCAAGAATCCCAAGAATAAACAGACAGGGGGGGCAACCGATAATGGCCTCTGGGGGGGCCATTTGGTTGGCTTAAATATATACTTTTATTATTCAGTCAATCTCGGTTTTGGTACTACCTAGCTAAAACATTAAACAATAAACGTTTTCTGACCTGTTTTATGAACAGTAACATCGTTGCTATTTATTAAAAAAAAATGCCCGTGGTTTGGGTCCTAAATGTTCAATTTTGTCCCCGGCCCTGGAATTCCATTCGGCATTCCTGCATTTGCCTCAATCTTTTGGCAGATATCTAACTCCATAGATGACGGCAGTCCCTGGTTTGTGCTGTGCAATGCTGTTGAATCTGTGAAACATTAAATTCATTAACCAAAATAATATGGCTTGTCTATATTGCTAGTTTGTTTTGTCGTATTAATTTGCAAATATTGATAGCTGGAGTTGCAACCTTCCGAGGTAGCATGTGCCATAGTTTTAATAGAGCCCCCAGAGAGAGAATAGAAACAGAAGATCCTGTTAGAGACAAACCACACAGGATTGTGTCCATCAATCACGAGAAGTTGAGTGACATGCATGCACAATGCAAAGAAGCTAACAGTTCCAAAAGAATCTTCTACATACTTCTACAAACTCTGGGGGGTGGGCTCTGTAAAAAATGAAGCGCACACTACCTCAGGTCACATATCAAGCTATCGGCATCCGCAAGTTTACAAAACAAAATAATCTAGCGTCTTAAGCTTTCCTAAAATATCTCTCAGTAAAAGTGGAATAATGTAAGCAGGCCCTTACAGGACCCAGCAGTGGCCCCATCTGGCGCCTGAGGAACAGGCAATCATGTACACGCTGAGGTAGCTGTTGGGGTAATAATCTCTCTCCCTGTCCGCCACTGCTACAAGGAGCCATAGGTCCAGTTCATTTTCCAGAAAATATGGACTTTACTGCTCCAATCAAGCTCTCATCTCAGCCTGTTATTTTGCTAAAGCTCTGAGTTATTCTTAGGTGTTATGTGTGCGGGACTATTAGAAAAGTTCCAGCCTTCTTTTTATATATTTTCCTAAATCTTTTCTTTTGTCTCTGTAAACTTTTTTCCAGATTTGAGTAATTGTTTTGAGCTATAGTGAACTTGACATCTGTGCATATGCTGATTTCTGTTGGATTAACAACATTATATAAAAGAAACATGGAGACCCTTTACTTTATTTGTCCTTCCTATCTTTAGCAAATTATAGTGTTTTTGTTTGCTTGACCCCACAAACATTTATAGAAGCCTGTGAAGCTGAGTAGGCAGAACCTAGGAAAGGAGGAGGGTATAGCCAAGCACATGCCAGCACGTGCGTATTTGGAAATATTGTTGTTTTAGAGCATTTTTCTGTTAGGAACACTGAAGTTTGAGTGAACTGAAAAAAATCCACCCTGCATTTCTGAAAGAAATAGTTGCAAAAACCAAGGCAAAAGTCACAATTACTTTGGCTATTGCATTCATGAAATATTCCCCTTTGGGGTATAGAAAATTTAATTGAGACGGTTTATCATTAGGAAAACACTATGTTTTATTCCTATTATGACTATTGTTCTCTACAAACTTTGCTATTGTGACCAGGACAGTGATATTTTAAAATGTACCTATTTCCAACGAGAAAATGGGCAACTGTGTCTTTTCGTCCACATAAATTTAAACAAAAACCACATCTTCTTCTTCATTCTTCATCAAAAACAACAAATTAATCTCAATTAACATGTGTTTATGCTAAAGTATTAAAAAGATTTTCAAGATTTACGATTATACTGTAAATCCCATTCACGAATCAGCCCCCAAATGTAGTCCCCATCATATTCTCGTTATACTGTCCTTAGTAGCGGCATTTGAAGTCCGGTATATCCTGATGGAGACACTTGCCTTGCTCCTCCGACTACACTCCCATGTTCTTCTTGAATGTATCAAGATGAGCATCAAGGATATGGACTTGGAGGGACATCCTACAGCCCATTGTGCCATAGTTCTTCACCAGACCCACATCGTTTTTGGCCTTGTGATTGCCCAGGAAGCCCTGAACCACTGTGACAAAGCTTTTTCAAGCCTCTTTCTCCTTACTAGTGAGCTTCTTGTGGAATTTATTGCACTCCAGGATCTTCTTTATCTGAGGCTTGACGAAGACACAGACATTGACCTTTGCCTCAGACAGCTTAAGGAAGATGTCTTGAAGGTACTTGAAGGCTGCCGACTCCTTATCTAGAGCTCTGACAAATTGTTTCGTAAGGCCCAATTTCGTGTACAAGTGGTGGCATCAGCACCTTCCCACTTGATGTTGTCCCTCCCTACCGAGAACCCAGTCTGCTGTGGCCAGTTCTGCCTGTGGTAGTGCGCCTTGGTGTCCCTGCAGTCCCAAAGGCAAAGATAGCAAGGATACTTCGTAAAACTGCCTCGGAGACCCATCATGAATGCTGACATTTTGGAGTCTCCTATGACATCCCTGTATGGAACGTTCTGGAAAATGGGTACATTTCAAAATATCATTGTACTGGTCACAAAATCAAAGTTTGTGGGGAATAATAGTCATTTGTATGCTATTGAGGCATAAGTAATTAGGAAACAACACTTACTACCCAGGAACCAAAAAAAATGGTACATAATGAAATTCTCCAAATATTTGCCCAGTTCCATCTTGCTCTATATTCTTTCACTACTGCACGCAGTGTAAATAATAACCAGCTGCTTCAAATATTGTCTTGTCTGATTGTTTCAAAGCTATTGTACTGTAAGATATTGTCAGTCAGTCACATAACCAAACAAAAACCCACCTCTGTATAGAATCAACTCAAGTCAGAGTTGAGGTTGATCTAATTTCAATTCAGGAATTGAAAAATTAATGTCACTTTTCAATGATTGAACTGTGCACTGCTAGAATGGAAATGGAATTGCCCAGACTAACAGTACTGACTGCGGACGATGAGGATGTCTTGAGTGAGCTGTGTAATGGATTGTGTAGAGGCAATGTGTTTGTACAGCCCAGGCAATTTAGTTTGACATACCTGTTGTCGTAGGATTGGGATTCCTACAGGGTTTAGAAAGACCAGCTGGCTACAAGGGTCACAGGGTGGACAACTGGGATGTGGAAGAATGAATGAAATTGTTTGTACGCCGTCCCATGAGACTAAGCTGTGTTAAAGCAGGGCCGAGTGTGCTCCCCTTGACCTTCTCATTCTTCCACATCCACGTCTGTGTGTTTCTACTGTATGTGGATGTGTATTTGACAGCCACATCTACGTGTGCATGAAAACTAGAAAAAAAATATCCCACCAAGGAAAATCTGATTCCCAGGTTAGAGATTTGGTGTAAGAAAACAAATTGGCACGGTGTTACTTTTAGATTTAAGTATCACCTGTTATGTGTGGGGCAGGTGTTAGGTATTTGTTAATTTTAGACATAACAGTTTGGAAATTGAAGGGAACGTGGATTTCTGGGTTTGATGGAGAATAGAAAGATAAACGTGTGTTTTGTAACCAGATACATATGCAATGGAGACTTTCTTATTAACAGCAACAGACTACGAGCAATTAGGGTAAATGTCTTGCTCAGGTACAGAAACACAGGATTTTCACCTTATTGGCTCAGGAATCAGGACCGTGATCGTTCGTTTGCTGGTCCAATGCTCCTGACCGCTAGACTTTCCTGCCACCCCGTTTAAGTTGGTGAAATACCTGAGCTGATGTAGAGACCTTAGCCTCTCGTCTGACTGTGATGACCTATGGTCAAGGGGTGGTTTCCATGCTGCACAGACACTCACAATTCCCCTTGTCAGTGCAAATGTTCGCATAATCACTATAATTAATTTGTTTCTATCTAGGCATCTGTAAAGCTGTAGTGTTTGGCTTAGTTAAGAGTTTTTGGTATGTGTCTCCATCAGTGTTTTAACAATTTCCATTTAGATTTATAGAATTTTCAATACAAAGTGCACAAGCTACAACTCAAATAGCACTTATCTGCAACAAATGTATGCACCAAACATTTAGAAACTCTTCAGTAAAAACAAAAGAAGAACTCTAAGGCTTTTATTTTTATGTTCGCTCAAAGCAACTCTCCTGATAATACAAGCCACCCATGTTAGTTGTTTAATCTTTGGAACTTAACAGTTTAATCTCTGTCACAAGAAAGCAACATAGAGAGGTGCTTTCCACTGTTTGTGTTTTGAGACATTTGTATTTGTAACTGTGTTCATAATGGAAATAAAGGATTGTTTGTTTACATTATAATTTAAATGAAGAATAAGAAATCATAACTTGAAACCAGGTGAATGCAGAATATAAGTCGGGAAAAAAGACTTTTCCTAGTGTCCATATAAAGAAACCACAACTCCCTCACCTAATAAAAAAATGAGATTAGACAGATACCTCTTTGCCACTTCTGACCAGCCCAGATGGTAGTGAATGTGATTACCAGGACAAAGTGAGTTTTCTCTTATTCCATTCTTGTGACTGAGATTCACATCCAATTTCTGATTTATGTAACAGGTTTATAGAAAGGATTTTAAATGTGAATTTGTGTAAAACCCGCTTAGTGGCCACCACCCTGTGAAGTACAGTGCTAGACTCATGCTATGAATCAATGTACTGAAAAGGAAATAGAACAGGTATGCCTGAGGACAGAAGTAGAATCTTGCAACAATATTTTTCCTTTCCCTCTGACTAGATAATGTCAAGTATCTGGTAGAATTGGTGGAAGGACACAGGCGCAGAGATGGTATGGAGGTAGTTATCCATTGTTTTAATTGAAGGATGAACAAAGTAACAAACATACAAACATAAACCAGACACTGACCGGGTGACACGTATAGCCTACGGCTAACAACCAAAATAAACCACACCACTGTGGTAAAACACTCAACATAA
>JACXGJ010001510.1:0-81894 GCA_016801105.1 Esox niger | reverse complement strand
TTCAAGAGTCACTCAGACGATCCAGATACATTAACTAGCTAGTTAGTCGTTACTCTTGAAAGGTTTGCGCAAGTGAGGCGCTTCTCCCTAAATTTCGTTGATTCGAATGTCCTCATGTCAAGTCATTTCAGTTGAGTAAGAAAAGGTAACTAGCTGCGGTTGACTGAAAGTAAGTAAATCACAAGTTAGTTAAAAAAAATATTTGTTATGTGTGAAGGGGGTTTCTTTGGGTGTCTGGTTAGCTAGATAACCACTGAGCTAAAAGCAAGCTGTCAGTGACTTGCAAACTGCTCGTTTTATGGTATCAATTTGCTATCTTGAAAACCAATGTATTTATGCTGAGGGAGAATTGATGTACTGATATATGAAATGTCATTCGAATAGTGCTTTCTTGAATGTTATTAATTAAATTGCTGTGAATATACGTATATATAGACGTTAATTACTGGGCTATACTTCGGAATTCATCCAGCTAGTACCGTGAGTAGAGACGGATGGTTTTCATTCACGATTCGTAGAATTAAGTTATTGATAATGTCCTTATCCTGTTGTAGGTGGTGTTAAAATAATGAGTTTTGCACATATCAAAGGTGGTTCCTCGGCCATTTTAGCAACCGCTCATCTGACACTTTATAGTCGTCTTTTCAGAGACTAGTGTCATCTATCGCGTCACTAATCTGAGAGTCGATTCGAAACGGAACGAACGGATAATTACCGTAAAGATATTTTGAGCGAACATTTTAAACGTGTCTTTTGAAGTTGGGACTTAAGTCTGTTCAGAATTATCTCGTTTTTACTGCAGTGATTATACAATATTGTTTTAATATCTAATTTAAGTTCTCTGACTTTGCTCCCCACTCAGAAAACCGGTACAACTGTCCATATAATGCAGCTTTGCAAACGGTTTATTTGAATAAATACCTTGTGCTATTAACTGTCTTAACTCAGTAGATTATAAAATCTTAACTCTATATCTTAACTATATTCTAAATTATTTTGCAGACCTGAATTAATTAACCAAATCCTCACTCAACATGCATGGTCAGTAAGTTGGCCACTCATCAGTGCGTCTCCCTTAAAAAAAATATCCACTCACTTGCAAGATAATAAAAATCTTTATTATACTCTTGGTTGTTTTCCATGGCTCACTATCAATCAGCTGTATGGAGTTCAAAAGTCACATTTCTATACTGCAGTGCAAAGCAATCTGTCAGGTTGAGAATATGTATGACACCTATACTGTTTTTGTCTTGCATGTAAGTAACACATCATGAAGGTCAGGAGGCAGTCAACACACCCGACTTTTTAACCCTGCAAAATGTAAAACCTTTGGCTATGGGGGGTGGCCTACTAATACCCTTGTAAAGTAATTAAACATCCGACCTTCTCAGATGATGGAAGACTTCTCTGGCCTGGCCCTGCCGCCTCTCTTTGGCGGCCACATATTGGAAGCAGAACTAGAGCCAGGTGGAGTGGAGTTGGGCCCTGATGAGGTATGCAAAGTGTTCTGATGTTCTGAATGTTCAGAGAGTCAGTAAATAGCAATATGGGTGTGTGCTATATGACAATGTTTTTATAATTTGGAGGAGCTTGGCCCTGGTAGTACTGAGCTGCTTGAGGACAGATGTCAAGGGCCGGGAGCAGTGCCAGAACAGGAGGAAGAGGAGAAGAGAGAACTGGAGAAAAAGAAGTACCTGGCTCTGAGCAAGAGGTGTAAGGAGATTGAACAGGTGAGTGACTGAAGAACACTGATTTTGTGTGAGATTGTAAGTCTGTTTTATCATTGTACCTCCAGATAGTGCGCTCTCTTTGAAAACAAGTTACAGCATGTGGACATGTAATTTGCATTGGTAAAGTCGGAGTTCACTTATACATCATAGAGAAATACATGCTTAGTAAATACTCTCACTTCTTTCTGTAGGTGAATGAAAAGATTGTTGGTCGCCTTCACCAAGTACAAAAACTAACACGCCGAATGAAGAAGGAAAGGAGGTAAAAAAAGGACTCATAGATTAACTTTATTATTCAGTCTTTGGTCTATTGACCTCTTAATTGACATTACATGCCAATGTATTTAAAGGCAATAACATTTCTCTATTCACAATAGTATCTTCCTCATAATGTACACAATAGTTGCTTGCAATATGGTTTTGGAAACCTAAGAAACGTATACCAACAAGAATTAATAAAATAAAATACTACACACTTTAAGGTTAGCACATTTGCCTAACTGTAGATATTTGCAACCTTGTGTGCTTATTAGCTTTTTATTGTTCTTAATCATTTGCAGTTAGCAGTGATGTTGTGTTCAAATCCTTTTTATGAGTTAGGAATCTAATATGGTTGCCTTGTTTATTGCCCTCTCGCGGTGGCTTGGGTGCCTGTGGACTCAGTCGCATTATTAGACCGGAGAACGGGTTCCTTCCCGGGGTGTGAGGATTCAGATGGAGACTTTTGATTAAGCAAGCTGTGTGATAAACAGAACGATGATGCATTTCTTGTCATCAACAGTGCCGAGGCTGCGTATTGTCCCTAATCACACATTGGAAATCATGAAATGTTTGGGGTATATGGGGTGACAGTGGAAAAAAAGAAATAAACATTTATTTTTCGTGGAATAATCAGAAACATGCGTTTTAAAAACATTTTGCAAGCATTGAATTGTTGACAACAATAAATAACATCAGGATTGTAGTCAGTTGGTAAGATCTCTGGGCACAGCCAAGTTATGAGACCTCAATGTAGAAGGGAGTAGGGTTTTTGAGAGCAAATCTACAGGTTTGTTTAACTCTAAAAGCATCAGCAACTTAACTTTTCTCTGGTAGATTCCTAATGAAAACCCTTGATGCCCATGGAGATGACTACAGAAATGCACAGCTGACCATATTGCTTGAGGTAGGAATACAATTTTCAAACCGTAGAAAATTTGTTTACTAAAGAAACGGAATCGTTTTATGTTGAAGATGTGATAGCCAAGTTATTTCCAATTGGTTCTCAACTGGAAATGTTTCTGAAACTGCCCTGTTTTTCCCGACTTAGAACTAAACAAAACACGGTTCTTGTTTCAGGAAGAGTCTGGTGCCCAATTAGATACCGGTCTTGAAGCTGAAGATGATGGGCTGAACAGCCATCCTAGCTTATCCCCCTCTGTTCCACTCCAATCGACAGTGGGACCCAAGAAAAAGAGGCACAGAGTTACTAAACAGGAGAGAGATAAAGACACACAGGTGGGTGAGACACACCCATACCTTGACTGAAATGAATGAATAAATGAATGTGTCCATCATTCAAATGAATTAACCAATACTGGTGGTAAATTTCGCACACTATTGTGTGCAGAGAACTGTAAAGCCATTTCCTTTACACTGACAATCATTGCGTATTCTAGTCTATCAATATGGAAAATAATTCATATGACAAATCGTTCTGTTTTCCTGAAATAGTTGTTGATAACACACCAAACTTTGATTTCCACAGAATGAATCAGACCTCTCCATGTTGGCTGAGGCACCGTTCAGTGGCTTTCCCAGTCCAACGTCTTTGTCTCACTGACCAGGGGAAGGGCCTGCTAGTGGGAGGAGAAATGAAGCCGCTTTCTTTTACTTGGACTCACTCAGCCTGCGAACTTTGGGACTTTCTTGAAAGTCATTGCAGGATTGGGACATTATTTGATGAAGTAGGATGAAGCTGCTCTTGATCAAAGGTTTTACTACACAGATTCATTCTGCTAAACCTCACAGAATGTAAATGAAATATTAAGTGGCTATGATTATCATGTATGCGCTTTGGTAATCCAAACAATCTGCTCCAGTTAATAGTGGAAGGTTTGGTCCTTTTTGATAAATCACAGTGACAGTACTCTTGGGGCCAGTTTCGCAGACACTGATTAAGACATCTAGAAAATCAACAGGTTAGTTTAGACTGTGAAACGGCCCCTAGTGATGTAGTTAACATGTTATTTATGTTATTTTTATGACTTTTTGACGGTTATGTTGACTAAATGTTTAGTACGACAAAACGATTTTATTAAAAACTTCTGGATTTGTTTTTGTAATATATTTTACCAAGTGACCCATCGATCATATCCGAAACCATCACAAGAAGTTTACTTGCGGATGCTGACGATTGACACTGGAGAGTGTTGTCCAATCATAGCTTGGAGGTAGGGTTTAGGGCGGAATCAACATTTTGTGGGTGGGAATTTTTTAGCTACCGTCCATCTTTAGAGTACAGCCAGGTTAACGAAAAGAAAACAAAATTAGGAAGTAAAGAAGACTGGGAAATTAGTCTTGGTTCTAATTGAAAGAGACAAACGAAAAACCCAACCCCTAGGTAAATGTCTAAAACAAATGTGAATTTAGCTGGTTGGGTTGACCCAGTTTCCCAAATGTTGCAGAATTACTAGCTAGCTCATCTGCTAGCTAGCTAACTAGCATTGTGATTATTGAAGCTAGCTGGTTACCTACTGTACATTTGTTAGTATTAAAACAATGACTAACATAAAAACGTCAACTGTGTGTCCAAAATATAATCGCTAACTAAAGTTATTCATTTAATGTGTTCAATAGCATTTGCATTGAAGTAAGCTAGCGAAACTAGCAGGTGACTTGGTTACGTTAACGTTAGCTATTTAGCAATTAATACAGTACTGTACTGCTTGCCTGATAGCTGGATAATGTTGCTGACATTTACAGCTATGGTACATACTTGCTTAACGTCTGATAAAAAATTGTTATCTACGCAAATATAAGCAGCATGTTTATTATTTACCAAGCCACGGTACGGGTCCATTTTGCTGCAAGTCTTTGTTGTGTTTGTATTTAGTTGATGCTATGTATGAAGCTATCAAGGGACTTTGTTACAATTTCAACCAGACACCGAAATATGCATTGTGTCTGTGTGCATTGTTTTTAATCTGCTGTCTCACTCAATGACAGACGGTATGAAGACATTGTCGTAGTGAAGCCATGGCTGACAAAAGAAAACTTCAAGGTAACTGTCCCGTATCGCAAAGATATGTTTGGTACAAAGGACTGTACACTGACCTCTAGTCCAGCTCTATATTTTGGATTAATCTACGAGTTAATGTAATGTTTGAAGTGAATTCGATTACCATCCTTTTATGATTACCTGTTTCTTTCCCCAGGTGAAATAGACAGATGTTTAAAAAAGGTAGCTGAAGGTGTAGAGCAGTTTGAAGACATATGGCAAAAGGTGAGGACTCCGTGTCAACACTATGCATGGCATATTTAACTGTGCACGAAACTGTGCAAAATAAAAATTTCTATCACTGTTTAACAGCTTCACAATGCAGCCAATGCAAACCAGAAGGAAAAATATGAGGCAGACCTTAAAAAAGAGATTAAGAAGTTGCAGGTAAGACTACCTGCTAATATTTACCAATATAATGCTGTCTTATTATCCTGTGTGGTCTGCTGTGAACTGATAGAGTTTAAATTGTCATCTCCTCCAGCGATTGCGGGATCAGATAAAAACATGGGTGGCATCAAATGAGATCAAAGACAAAAGGCAGCTAGTAGAGAATCGCAAGCTCATCGAGACGGTAATACTTTCCAAGACTGTGTCCTTTGTTCAACAGTAATAGGTCCCTCATTGTGTTTGCATTTGAAATCTCTGCAGATGAAAAAGTTAGTTCACTCCGTCATGCAGTCCTGTCTTATCTGACATTCTCCCCTTAGCAAATGGAGCGGTTTAAGGTGGTAGAGCGGGAAACAAAGACAAAGGCCTACTCTAAAGAAGGCCTGGGGCTCGCCCAAAAAGTGGACCCCGCTCAGAGGGAAAAGGAAGAGATGGGAAACTGGCTAACGGTAACGACCCATGAACTGTTGTTAATTTGACTAATGCATGATGGTCTTGTCCCCAATACTAGCTCTGGTTTATTTCAGGGGTAGTGATATGCGCTCCTTTTTTGCTAGCTATTTCTCATTTCCCCCTCAGAATACAATAGACACTCTCAACATGCAGGTGGACCAGTTTGAGAGTGAGGTGGAATCCCTCTCTATTCAAACCAGAAAAAAGAAAGGCGACAAAGAGGTCAGTCTCCTTCCCTGTCATTCCTTGTACACAAACTATTGCTATTGTGGCGTTGCCTAATAGTGAATAATTTGTTTTGTTTGGTATGTTGCTCCTAGCCACTATTCAAAGGTCAGTTTTGCAAAATAATTTGAGGAAGAGTTTCTGTGGCTAAGAATGACTACTGGCCATTGTCACCTGAACAGTTTATAACCACTTGTGCCTGTTTGTCTGGCTGTCTCGTAGAAGCAGGATCGCATTGAGGAGCTGAAGAGGTTTATAGAAAGGCATAGGTACCACATTCGCATGCTGGAAACGATCCTACGCATGCTGGACAATGACTCGGTGCAGGTGGACTCCATCCAGAAAATCAAGGATGACGTGGAGTACTACATAGAGTCATCCCAGGATCCGGACTTTGAAGAGAACGAGTTCCTTTACGACGACCTGGATCTGGAGGACATCCGTGAGTCCATGGACAGCCAGGAGCTCGATGACGAGTCCTGGGATGCTCATGATGATGATGCTCATGCTATCAGCTGTGGGTCTGGATGAATGGTCCCTCATGAACGTCTGTTGGGTTTGGATGGCTGTGCTCTAATCAGCATGTTAGCGCTGTTGGCTGTCAGTTTCGAAGACAGCCAGGAGGAGCTTGATCTGTGCTGATTCTGTGGCTCTGGATGATGACGTGTGTTTCAAATATTTTATTTCTCATGAGAACTTTCTTTGATATAAACCAGTAGCCTTTTCTCCATCATGTATGTCTCTCTGTCTCTTTGTGTTTACTCCCTCTTCAGCTGCAGTTCTTGTTGCCACCTCCCCAACAGGCCAGGGCAACATAGAAGATGAGATGTTCCTCCACTCGAGCAGCACTCCCACCTCCACCACCTCCTCCTCTCCCATCCCTCCGTCCCCGGCCACTGGCACAGCTGTAAGCACATAAGATCATATTTATTTGATTTCACCAGAATGAGACCCTGGAGCTTTATCACTGCTTATGATCTAATATAACGTGTTTCATTGGTAGCTGAATAAACAGTGGCATCCTTTTCTTTGTTGTAGTGGGAGGACCACAAACTGACTCCACGTTTAACCAATATATGCCTATGAAGGCATAGCCACTTTAATTTGCATAATAATTGATTTTACAGATGAAATGGGATTCCACCGTGCCTACTGAATCAATTGTCTGTCAACCGTAATATTTTCCACACACGTCTGGTTTACATGACACGTGTGGATTAGTGTGTTTAATACCTACAAATCTGTCATGAACACACACATTTTTTTTGATTTTACCTTGTTTGTTCTTGTGTCTACAGGAAAACTCAGAGGACGATAAAAAGAGGGGACGGTCGACCGACAGTGAAATAAGTCAGGTGAGAATCCGAGCTGGTACATCTATATCATGACACATTTGTTTTCCTGTTATTTATTTCCAATTATATCTTAAATGACAGTGAAAAGAAGAATTCAAATGTACAGACAATAATTTTTTTTCTCCAAACATGCCTCCCTTATGTTATGGCATATAACACAAGAATAAAATCCCAACCAACACATTACTGATTTATTGCCATTTTATTTTCAAGCATGATACAAAAATATATTTTGTCTCTTTGGGAGTTGATGTGATCTTTGCAGACCTATGAAAAAGTTAAATACAAGAGCCTTTTTGCTGGACTGCGTAAGCGGAGCTGGCCTAGAAGAGCGAATGTCTCTGATTGACTGACTGGGGAGGCGGTATAATACTGTGTTCTACAGCTTCCAGGCTTTGTGTGGATATAAGGGTTTACCGGTCTCTATCATGGCTCTCAATGCTTTTCTTTAACCAGACAAATCAATTTTAGGCGTCAATTGCTCCCAGGCTGTCAAATGTTATATTGTGCCAGTTTTTCCTGAACTGATGCTGTGTCATTTTCAGTCTCCTGTGAAGAACGGCACCCCGTCCTTGTTGTCGTCCTTTTCTTCATCCACCACCTCCGGGTCGTCGTCGTCCTCTTCCATCGTCTCCATGGCCAACGTCGTGGGCGGCGCCCCCGTTGTTCCCGCCAGCAACAGTCTCATAGGGAGCTTCAGCAGCGCGGTGCAGCAGCATCAGCATCCACCTCCTCAGCAGCCGGTCCAGCAGCCACAGCAACAACCGCAGCAGAGCCAAACCAAGCCCTCCTTACCCTCCAGCAGCACTCCGAGTCCCCCCAGCCACCCCCTCCTCTCCGCCCCCACGCCGGCCACGCCCATTTCATCTGCCCCCAACTCCCTGCCCCAGGCCTCGTCGGGTCACACCTCCAGCTTAGGGCTTGGGCTGGGCCTGGGTCTGAGTAAAGTCGGCATGATGGGCACCAGTTGTGCCAATTCAATGTCTGGTCTGGGCCTGACTGGCATGTCAGCGCCTCTTAACACCATGGCAGGCCTCATCTCAGGGTCCACCTCGGCCCCCTACGCCCAGGCGGCTGCATTGGGTGGCCTGGGCCTGAACAACACCACCCAGTCCAGTGTCCCGGTGGAGAACCCTTCCACCCCTACCTCTGGCTCTAGTGGCGCCACCACCAACGGGGCTGGGACCGGTCTGGGCCTCTTGGGGTCCAGCCCGGCACATTGCCCCCTGACCGGTGGGATGCTGGGCCTGGGGCCTGGGCAGAGCATGGCCCCTGGACCTCAGGTCCCCGTCAGCCCGGTCGGCGCGACCCCTGGAGGGTCGGTGGGGATGATGGGAGGAAACGGAGGAAGCATGGGGCCAATCGGTGGAGGAGCTGGGAATGCAGCCCCTGCCAGACCACCTAGTGGGCTGAAGCAGAATGGAAGCACTAGTATGTTCATAGTCTGTCTTGGTTTGTTTTTATGCACCTGTGCTAGATTTGGGATTGATCTTTTGTATTCATATTTTCCTTGTCTTTCCCGCGGCCCTCCAGGTTACAGTGCTGTGGTGGCGGAGAGCACAGCAGAGTCGGCCATCAGCACACCCAGCCAATCACACAGCAGCCAGCCTTCTTCGATGACCTCGTCCGCTAGTCAGCCGTATGTGTTGTCACATTCATCCAACACCACAGTCATTTGTTGAGTTGCTTTTTTGACAATGGTACATTTTCTTTCAGTATGGACAACGGTCCCAGCCTCATCAGCTCCATAACGTTGCCCCCCAGCTCCCCGTCGCCCTCGTTTTCAGACAGTAACCCTGGTGATGGGAGCCTCCTCAACGGTCCTCACTCCTACACACAGGCCTCCGAAGGCCTCAAGGTGAGGAAGACGGAGGGGATGAACAGACAGTGGTGTGAGGCTGAGAGATGAAGACTTGATATTCTTAAATGGCCTCCCCTCCTACCCTGTTCTCTTGGGCTTTGAGAGCCCAGGACAGGGACGGAGGCAGTTGGCCGTTTAACAGTATAAGAACACGTTTGTTGATCACTAGAACCTCCACGGCTGCCATTTTGACTCGACTGTGGTTGAGTGAAATACAACTCTGGAACAAACGGTTTGTTTTGAAAGTAACAAAATTCAGAAAGCTTCATCAGCTAAAAAATACACTCACAAAACGTCTTTCTCCCTAAGTGAGGTTATATCACAACATCCCCACACCATAACACCAATGTTAATGTTAGCTATTAAGACAAATAGGCAGAGGAATATGCTAAATGACTTTGTTTTTTCTTAGTTAGTTGACATTGTAATAGCAGTATGGTAGCATTGTAATAACGTTAGAATAACCTGTAGAGACTGCCCTCTATCCCCAGCTTCCTACAGATATCCGTCAGATACTGATGGAGACCAGAGTGACGGCGCAGGCCGCAGAGCCACCAGGGGCCATGGCAACAGCCACTAACACACGAAAAAGAAAGCAGTGTCAGGTAGAGACCCACATACACACAGAAATAACATCCATACTGAACATGCACATTCATACTTAACTGACCCACTACGGAAAGAGTAAGCTGTGGCACGTACAGACATTTACAAACATAATCTCTGACATGGACACACAATAGAAAGAATTGTGAGGTAGTCAGATTACAGTCCTACGCCAAATAGCCCAACGTGTTACCAGGAAATGGACATCACCATGTGGCCGGATTAGTTGCCCCACGACACACTAGTGACATGTGTTTTTAAAGTCCAGATTGATGAGACCGTTAAAGATGGTTGGTGTTTTTGAATTGGCAAGGATTAGGATGGTGACGGGCAGGTGTGTACGGTTAGTGCTGTCACTTCGGTTGGCCATGGGGGTTCTAGCTGCTACCATGACTGTGTTGTTCCAGAACATGCAGGGGATGGATGGGATATTGGTACCAAGCTTGTACTAGGTCCCAATGCTGGAAAAAACATCTGGAGGGTTTATTGATTATAATTAACTGTTGTTTTTTCTCTGCCGTCCAAACTCTCTCCCTCTCCTCACTCTGTCTGCTCCATCCTTTGACCCCCACCTGCTTCTCTCTTCTTTCTCCTCTCTCAGGCTCCAGAGCCACTAAGTTCTCTGAAGGCGATGGCTGAGAGAGCAGCTCTAGGATCAGGACTGGATGGTGAGATCCCCAACCTGCATCTGACAGACAGAGGTCAGAATCTTTAATGCGTTTCTGAAGATATACTTTCTGACATTGTTGTGGGTAAATGGATATGGGAAGTGGTAACAATTGTGTATTTAATTTTTTTTGCTAAAAGAGCAGAGGGCTGCATTGACACACATTCTGCATCAATACCTGTGTAGTGTAGACATTCACTGAACTAACCTTGACTGACTCATGAAAACATTTTGGTTATTTGTTTGAAGTGCTGGCTATAACATTTATAGAAGCAAATCATCCACTGAGCCTCTGCTTAGCCAACTCAAAAAGGGCACATTTTCAAGACAGACTTAGCCTCAGGATGCGGTTTTATCTATCCTTGAGACCAAACCTAAAACAAGTAATGTATGGGCTTCTTCGGTTTGAGGACGGTGTTGTGTTTATCAAACATACAGAAGACAAGCTGGAATGCCTTCCATTGAGGGCCATTCAGAGTGTTGACCTGTTACGGACCTGAGTAGATCTGGGTTTTTCATCTGACTAGCAATCACCCCTGCTTTGTTAAATTACACTTTGACAGTGTGTTAGTGGGGGTCCTACATGCTCAAGGTCTGCCCTTAATGAATGAAATGAGACACAATTTCCTTTTGACTAAACAGCTCAAGCGCCTTGCCATTTGGGTAATATCTAGCAGTGTTAACCATGGAGGTGGGAAGGAAGGCAGGCAGGTGTCCTCAGTGACCCAGTGGGTGAGAAGACCTGGGACGTAGCGCACATAATCAGACTTAGTACAGGATGTTCAGGGAGTCCTACTGGTTCTCCAGTAGTGCTTACAGAACTACTAAAAAACAATAGCTCCGGAAATATGTGTCACGTAAAAAAAAAGCACATGCGTGTTGCTGTGGTGATGCTTTCTAAGTGTCTGTTGATGAGCCACTGACCATCTCTGCTCAGACATCTTCTCCGGATCGTCGGCTGCTCCCGGCACTCCCGCGCCTCCCCAGCCCTCCCTGTCGGAGGTGAGCATCCCCCCATCCTTGGGGGTGTGTCCCCTGGGCCCCACGCCCCTTTCCAAGGACCAGGTGTACCAGCAGGCCATGCAAGAGTCGGCCTGGACACACATGCCACATCCATCAGACTCTGAGAGGATCAGGTAACAGCACACCGTCTGCCAGATCAGTGGCTAGCAGACACATTGTTTAAAAGACACCTGGACTTTAAGGAACTTGTCCTATTTCTAGTCAACATCAGTGGGACTAGTGCTAGTTGAATACGTATTAGTTCAGATTCAGCTAGTATTCTACTACAGATTCTACTAGTATTTGTTGTGTAGACGTTCAGTATTGTCTGTATTAACATGGGCACCTGTCTCTCTCCTGGAGGCAATACCTGATGAGGAATCCGTGTCCCACCCCGCCCTTCCACCATCAGATGCCCCCACACCATTCAGACTCTATAGAGTTCTACCAGAGGCTGTCCACAGAGACCCTGTTCTTCATCTTCTACTACCTAGAGGTAGAACACACCAGCCTTCCTCATTCCTGTCCTCTCTTCATTCCTTGTGTTCCCACTCTCTCACTGTTCACTGCCTGTACCAATCTCTGTTTCTCTGTTCTCATCTTGTCTCTTCCTATCTCTGTCTGTCTCTCTATTTTTATCTGTCTTTTGTCTTTCTATTCCTCTCTGACTTATATTTCTCTGTTTTCTGTCTTTTGTCTTTCTATTCCTATCTCTGTCTTATATTTCTGTTTTCTGTCTTTTGTCTTTCTATTCATATCTCTGTCTTATGTTTCTCCGTTCTTATATCTCAGGGCACTAAAGCTCAGTACCTGTCAGCAAAGGCTCTTAAGAAGCAGTCTTGGAGGTTCCACACCAAGTACATGATGTGGTTCCAGAGGCATGAAGAACCCAAGACCATCACTGATGAGTTTGAACAGGTACACATCTACCATTAATAACACGCCTGATGTTCTGATGTCAGGCCTGGATCCACTCTGGCTGTGTGTAACAGTGATACATCAGTACAGCCTTCACCAAAGGTTCCACAGTTGAAAAGGGAGCGGTTGATTAATACTGTCCTCTTCCTTCAGGGCACTTACATCTACTTTGACTATGAGAAGTGGGGCCAGAGAAAGAAGGAGGGCTTCACCTTTGAGTACAGGTACCTGGAGGACCGAGACCTGCAGTGACCGGCGGGCGGAGGAGGACGAGGAGACGTGTGCTGCTGTTGACATTCCCAGATGAACTCCATGCTGTGGATAGAGATCGTGATGTGTAGTAGAACCCTGCTCCTAAGACGGAGGGTGGCGTCCGTATAGGCTGCGTCTCAAATGGCACCCCGTATAGTCTGCCACTGCTGCCCAGAGCCCTCGTAGTGCACGTCTGTGGAGCCGGGGCTCTGGGCAGCAGTCGTGTACTATATGGGGAGTAGGGTGTCATTAGAGGTCTGTGCCTGTCTGTGTGAGCACTCAGTATGTGGCATTACATTAGGAAGCTCCCCATGCATGTTCTCCCTGTTGGGTTATTTTCTGTTTTAACATAAGAATGACACTGTACCTCCACCTCCAACTGGATTAGAGACTCCTTGGACTACAAAACAGGAAACAAACATTGTATTTTGTTATAAAAGTGGAATGCCCATCTTGAATTTACTGCAATTAGAATGGAGAGGTACCATGGTCTGTTCAGACAGCAGACAGCTCCTTTAAGATGCTATGATGCTTGTTGAGTAAGATCACTATTAGGGATAGTGAGTGATTATCAATAGTTTTATTGATATTGTATTGGTCAACAAAATGCTCTGATTGAGAATGACCACGGCCTCTTTCCTTTGATGAGGATAGAGAGGCTTCATTGGACATTGGATTAAATTGCTATGCAATTGAACTGGTCTCTGCCTCCCTCTTTACAAAAAATATTTAAAATACAAGTTTGACTGTACAAGAAAATGCATTGTGATTGGGGCATTATGTTTTCAGATGAAGGCAGGGATTCATTCAAATCTGCCACAGCAGTGTTTACACGGTGTTCATATAGACTTCATTTTGAACTGAATGTGTGTGTGTTAACTCTGGTAGCAGTTGTAGGTTTTTATACAGTATCTGACTATCAGTTAATTTTACTATTTGAAAAGAACACTGTGTAAATGCTGCAATGTGTGTTTGAATTGAGCCAATAAAGGATTTGTATTGTAATCTGAAAGCAAGCGTAGGGGTGTTGATTTAAAGTCTGTAAATGTTCATGGTTTCTATATCATGAAGTACCAGCCACTACTGCCCTTCAAAGCCAAGAACTTTTACTGGAAGGATGAGAGCAGTAGAGAATGTTTTGTCCATATACGCAAGTGTCTCAACTGTTCTCAACCTTGCATGTAGTTATGTTCTCCACCCTAAACTGTCAATTTAAATTCACTTTTCAAAAAGACCTTACTTAGACAAGACCTGATTATCATGCTCTTCACTGATTACACCATGTTTAATTTACCACGTTTGTTGTAAAAGTGGGAAGAATATATTTGAAACAATAAAGCATTTTCTGAAAAGGCGGTTAGAGGAATTAACCGTTTGTGCGCTGATTCCAGTGATAGTGTATTTCTGTTGTCCATGGCAACATAACATGAATTGTTTCCTGAAGGTGGTAGAGCAATTATTGGGAATGGAGTGCAGAGTTGAAAGATTTGTCTTAAATTCTATTTTTGGGCTTTTGAGCAAGAGAAGGGCAGATAGCTGGCTGAAATGTGAATTAAGCAAATATTTAAACTGGTTCTTTTGTCATATGAAGTTGTCACAGTTCTGCACGGGAGCTATCGTAATATGGGGGTTAAAATGGGATTGTGAAATTTCAATAAAACACTTTTCAGAAACTGACCTGTGCATGTCTGTGTCTAACAGTTATTTTAGAAATTCCATAGACAGATCATTAATATGAAGTTCCTAGAAGAACTGTTTCTCAAGGCCGAGTTAAATGCCATAAATCCAGTGCTGGACACAAGGCAACATTTGGTATTGTTTAATTTTATTAAATGGAACAAAGTTGTGAAAGAAAATGTAAAAAACTAGTTTAAAAACCAAATATACAATATCACATTTCCCTAGTCATGGCAGATCCACTCCCCATGTTAAGTGAGTGGATGCAAGGAGTCCTTTTAGAGTCTGTGGGGTACTCCATTTGTACGTCAGGACAATCACATAGACAAACAAGTTCTCTAACTATAAATGTGTATGTGTATGTGTATGATGAATGGTTCATTTTCCCTCTCCCTCCTTCTTGACCTTGAGGAACTCCGCCATGTTGGAGAAGTATTTCTGGTTGGCCTCAGCCACCTTTTTCTCTGCTGCATGTGGGTTGACGATCTCCAGTCCCTGACAACAGAATTTGAAGATCCAGTTCAATTCCACCCAAAAAAATTATACTAAAGAAAAGGATGCCACCACTGCTACTAAAATGCTACAGGTGACAGAAGTGTTCAAATAAAATAAAAATCACTATACCTATTAGAGTAAAAAATGAGACCAAATGATGCCTACCTGCAGTGGAGTGAACGCTACGCTGGAACTGGTTCCTGAGGAGTGGTCTCTGACAGACGACCTCCCTCCGACTGTGGACTTTCCTCCGTATGTCATGTTCTGCTTCTGCAGCTTCCTCTGCAGGGACTTGGATATCCTGGCCTTGGTGGCCTCATTGACTTGAGCCTGACGGACGCGCCCGCTGCCAGACTTTCCCAGCTGGCCCAGACTGAAACCCAGGTCCTCCTGGTACGCATCGTCCTCAATCTGAAACAGAGTTTCAACCAACAGTTGTTGGGAAAGCAATTCATATTTTTTGAACATAGGGATAGTAAGTAATTAGCAGTGCTGACCTCTGCAAAGGTCATCCTGTTGGCGTGTTTCCGGATTTCAGTCAGACCAAGACGCTCCTTCATCTTACGATACCTAGACAGGGAAAGGCAAGACCATTAAGACTGTCCAAAAACATTACAGATGGTGATGTTTTTTTCGAATGCAAAACATCACCTGGCTCAATCTGAATAGACGCAGTCCATATTTAATATGACCTCATAATAAACAAATGCTGGAAATGTTTGAGGTACAATTTAAGAAATCTCTGCCAAAAGTCAACAGTAACGATGTTTAGGGGATTACAAAACCTTGCTAATATTCAAATAGCATTTTGTTAGACATACTCCATCTCAACAACCTCCTCTGGAACACATGATGGAAATCTTTCAGTGACAGAACTTCAGCCCACACTTACCTCCTTCCTCCTCTCTTCTTCCTCTGCCCATCCAACGGTGCTGGCAGGGGTTTGACGGTCTTGACCGGTGGAGGCTCCTGCCATTTATCAAACTTCTTCTCAATCTCCTCCTTCAGGTCGTAACCAACCTACACACACACACAGTTTAACCATCAGTGAGGCAATTAAGCGGTAACATTCTCTTTATTCCTAACCCTAAACCAAACCACAATAACCTAACCTTTCAAGTGAACAAATTCTGAGCTTAATTGTAACTTCAAGTCAGATAGGTCTTTTTGCCGAAGTTAGGACCAGCCAAATATCCTCACATCGCACAACTTCTCCATTCAGTCCTCACTAACACAGGAATGTGCACACACGCACTGTCAGTACTTGATTCTTTGATCAGTCACCTTGCCATCTGCACTCTCGTGGAAACTGTCTACTCGGGATGCCAGCGTGCACTTGGCGGCCACCAGACGAGCAGCCTTCCTCCTCAAATCCTACAGCAACACAGGGATCAACAGTTAGCTACAGTAAAACCCCAGTAAACCCTCCCTGTAGTGTCGACAGTGAGGAACACTGACCGGGGGTAGGGTCTGGACAACATCACAGTGGTAGATGTAGCCAGTGTGTGGGAGCAGTGAGGTGCTGCTGAACCCCGCAAGGGTCCTTTTCTGGGCTCCCAGCAACATCAGGTTACAGGCTGGCATCTTCGATAGGTTGGTCAGGCCCCCAGCAATACCTACAGAGAATGAAGAGGACCAACATGTTAGAGAACTGACCATCCACTCATCTGTGTCAATACAGAAAAAGGATCAACCACTGACCCATGATCTTGGCTGCAGTTGAGGCCCCAACGATGACTGAAAGATTAGGAGCAATGAAGGACATCCTGGACTCTACATACTCATAAATCCTGTGTTTTGATTGGTTTAGCTCTAGTGCCATGTCACATGCCTCTTCCAACCTCTTCAGTTCGTCCTCAGCCAGCATTGTCCTGAAAACACAAGCCATGCCGATATTTTACCATTGCTGAAAATGGAAAAAGGCATAGGTGGTCTGCACCCAGATGTACTTTCAGATGTTAAAATAGCGGAGCATGTTTTCCAGCATGCACACTCAGATTTACATAATATGTCATTTGAGACCCTTCTGCAGCACAACTCCCCTCGCGTCAATGCTGTTAATAACCAATCATACGCTTACCCCTGTGTGGTGGAGGCTGTTACACTGACCACCATGATGGTGGCGTTGGTCAGAATCTGCTGCAGATTCTCGTTGTTCTTACACTTGTCCAGGTTGTTCCCCAATTCCTATGCAGGACACAAAACAGCCCAACAGCAGAGACCAAGTGGGTATTAATTGGTGATATGGAATGTTTGAGGTTCTATAGTTACTAGTCTACAGACAAACAGTGAATAACCCTTTGTTCCAAGTTCACCTTGACAGTGCGGACATAATCCAGGGAGTTGGGCACCAGGGATTCAAGTTCAGGGAATCTTTTGGAATACTTGTCCCGGACAAACTTGTGAATTATGTCTTCAACAAAAAAACAAATACATTTGTGTTAGACATACTACAATGTAAAACAATTAGAGCAGCATCTCGGCACAAATTAGTTACAGACAAAATTGGGCTCACTCAGTTCATTTTCAATCTCTACTGTGAGGTTATTGGCAGCAACGATCAGCCGGTATTCTGGGTCTGCCTCCACTGGACCGGAGACTGAAGGGAAGAGGACACAAACAGGAAAGTAAAACCTCAAGATAGATCAGAAGTGCAATTATTTGGAATCAGAAACAGATACATGCATAGAGGAACAAACAAACAGCAGAACAAAGACTCAAAACACCGCTTTCTGCAAATGGTGAATAATCACCTTCTGAGTTCTTGCGCTGCTTCTCAACATAGACAGCAATTTTGTCCATGATCTCTGAAAACTGTACACAAATTATGTGGGTTATCAAAAAGTCCAAGTGATGTTCATTGGAACAGCATAAGATGTTCTATGATGTACACAGCTCTACACACTCCCCTCACCTGTTTGCTGTTGCGTAGTTTAGCGATGGACGCCACACTTTCTGCTCCACTGTAGTCCACCTCCATCTCCTCCGGGATGTCCTCCAGACCCCGCTCTACCTGTCCCTCCCCAGCCTCCTCATCACTCTCTCCACCCTCACCCTCCGGGTACAGCCCATCTTCCCCCTCATCCCCTGCCTCCTCCAAATCAGCCAGGAGCTCATCGGCCAGAGACATCTGTTAAGGAAAATAATACAATAGGAGGAAATTGAAATTCTGGATACAGTATGCTACACGCAAATGGTGCAGTTTATTTATTGCTAATTACGAACGTGTCGAAGGAAAGTCACTAAGAAGAAGCACATCTAAATCCCTATTTGTATTTTTAACGAACATCTCCCGACTGGCTAGATGTGGCTAACATTACCAGTCAGTATAGCATCTGAGAGGTAATGAGATGATTTGACGACTGAAGTAACAAACGTGTTTTATAAATATTGCAGACGGTTAAAGGAAACTTTCGTTATTTAGCTAGCATAGCTAGTAAGCTAACACGTTACCCAGACATGAGTACTAGCTATTCCTAGGAGTGCATTTTAGGTAATGCACAAGAAACGTTACCTACCTGGTTAAAAAAAACAAGACACGTCTACTAGTTACCATAATTGTACAACATATTTTGAAAACTTACCGTGGGAGTTTGAAACTCCTGTCGTCCAAATAGAACCTACAACACAACAACTTCCAACGTGTTATGGACGTTTAGAATTGTTTGCTTGTTAAACGTTAATCTGTCGCGAGTCGCCAATGAACCGCATCACGTTCGCCGATCCAATTGGAGGACAAAGACGTTGTGAAGCGGGCATCATGGGAATTGATGTTTTTTTATAGACCTAGAGAATGTGACGTCAGAATCTGACACATTTCCAATCTTAGCAGTACACAATGCTGTATGTAATATATTGCTAGTCATACAATGTTTTCGTTTGGGTAGAGTACATCCAACAAGTCATATGTATATCCCAGGGGTTTGTTGTAAAACAAAACCTTGAGCCATCTATGATTCGCTACATGCAGTAGATTGATTGTTCCTATCAGACAAAAGGCAACGCAGCATCTAAGGTAGACCTATTTTAACACGAGTCCAGTTTCCCTTCACAGTAAAAGCAATACTCTGACTTAAAAAATATAAGACAGTACAATTTATTTTCATCAAACAGTTCAATAAATGTTTCACAGTTTTTATGTTGTTTTTATTTCCCCTGGTTTTATACAGTATCCCATGAAACCCATTCTTTAAACAATACAGGTATTTAACCAACGTTAAAACAGACAAAACAAATTGGGACTGTTTTGACCTTGAGTGGATGATGGGTCATTATGTAATTAGTACAAAATGAATGTAAATAAACTGATACATCAATTTATGTAGATATTTACCAATGAGAGGCTTCCATTTTACCATGCTAAGCTACATTAATTGTTGTCAAACAAAGTAAGACAATGGCTATAAATGCAATCATATAAAAATAATAAAACTTGTTATAGATACGTTAGAGGACATACATTAGGTACAGAGTGGCAGTTATAAAGAAATGAAATTATACAAAATATTATATTTTTTAATTAAGAGGTTTGGGAAAATATCTTACTTTATTTGTAATGAAGAATTATTAATTTAGAAGGTATTATTTAGATACATTGTGTCCCAAACAATTCTGAGATAACTCTGTTGCACCAAAATAAATAAACAATATTTACTCAGAATGGGTTTAAAATAAATAAATAAGCAATCCAATAAATTATGGCAAGACAGTTTTTCAGAAGAAAATGCATAAAGAAACTAGTTTGGGCACCATTATCTAGCTGGCATTCCACTCCCGTTACTCCATATGATATGGTGTATGAGGAGAGAGAGCAATGTTAGCCAAAGAGACGAGTACCCACTATAAATTAACATAGGGTGTTATCGTATGTTCGTGCAGTCTAAGAATACATCTAAATTAAGCAGCTCTAAAATGATATAGTATACACTTGAATTTCTATCTCAGTAGAAATGTTAAATGAGCACTCAAATACAAGACTTAAGCTTGTTTTCTGGGCCCAACTTCAGTGATGTAGTGGTGGGTAATCACACAAGTAAATACAGTGTTTGCGCAACAGTTTACTTTTGCAGAAAAATCCATTGAAAGTTTGCAGAGCATTAGTTTTTTTCATTGCGACCAGGTGAACAGTATTTACCCACCTATTTATTTTACCACATCACTGCACAACCTTTCCCAGAAGTATGACAGACTGCAATGACAATCATTTTTACAAAGTGAAAATATTTCAATCCAAGCTTTCACACACAGACAGACAACCAAAGAAATTGCATCCCCCAGTACACAAAGGGAAAAGACAACAGAAACAAAAGGTGAGCTGGTACACAATGACTCCCATTGCATAGCTGTCAAATCCCTTTCAGATTTTACAAAGCTGCACAATCTTCTTGGCCTTGGAAAAACTTCCTTTGCCAGGAATCACTTCCAGCCAATGTCTATGAATCAATCCTAAAATACAGTGGCAAAGGGAGGAGTTACTGTATTGACAACCTTTTACATACAAGAACGGGTAGCTGGTAAAACCTGGAATGTGTCCAGCTTCTAGAATGGGAGTCTTCTTTCAATTGCATGATTGATAAAAAAATAGCCTCCGAGAATGGTTATGGTAGGGCTGGGAATCCACTGGCCATCTCAGAGGGTATCTGTTCCAGGGGTCACAGAACAACCTTGGGGGATCCCAGAACCCTGCCTCACACCAAATGGGGGTCATCGGCTGGGCTGACGGTAAAACGTGACGATGTCACTGGGTTGGCCCCCAAGGCCGACCTCGGTTTGATTGACAAGTCCCCTTTTCTTTTTGAGTCTTTGCCTTTGCTGTTTGCTCCTGGTAGAAAGACAGGAGTTTGGTGTAAGTAAAGGATTTACTGAATTATTGCCTAGTATTGATTGTTTGTGTAAGCCATACACAAACAATCTATACTAGGCATTCCATGTACATTCTGGGTATACATTTTATAATTGTATAAATATATAACTGACCCCAGGTACATAACATAAAACATCAAATAACAGAATAAAACAGTAAACATTATACAAAAATGTGTTAAACACGAAGAGATGGCATGTCATTAATTACTGTATTTGTACAAACATTCTCTTGCAGAACCAAAGAATAAAAAACCCACACTTCGAAGTTAAAAATAAACTCTCTCCCTGCAAAGCTTTGAACTCTTCAACTCTGCAGACAGAGAGAGATCTTGAAAGCATCTAATTTTGGTGTTGATGCATTTATATATACAGTGTATAAAAAAGCCAGGGGGAACTAAGCCAAAACTTTCATTATTTTGTAAAATGGAGCAATCAATGAGAGTGACTGAGAGCTAATTACATCTGCAGACCAAATTCAAATGTGCTGGAAAACTGATTTTAGAGGTACATTGTTGAACACCACATGTTTGTCCCCACTCAGTTACCCATGTCTTTACGTGTGGGATAAAATGACCAAATATAAACCTTTGAGGTGAATATTTGGAAAAGGGCTAGTTCATTTCAATGGGTAGGCGTCAGATGGGAGCATCCAATGGACTTTTGCTGAAGTAGTATTTTAATCAGAAGAGTTTTATTGCCTCTCCAAAGTAAATGATGTACACTACATATGACTTTATGGGTTTCAATAGCAACAAGCATGCATACGTAGTACGAACCATGTAAATCAAATTTAGTGCTCTTGCCAGAAGCCGGAGCTGGACTGGTTGGGGTGGAACTAATTAGCTCACTGGTTGGAGTTTCCTGTTTCACAAACAGAGAGAGAGAGTCAGGTACTAAAACAACAGAGAGTACATCAAATATATTGACAGTGGAATACTAATGAGTAACTTTGGACTTAATATATAAGGGGAAAAAACGAACAAATACCTGATCAAAGAGATAAACAGTGACATCATCAAAAAAGGACACATTTCTTCCCCTGTCTTTTTCTTTATCAACTGGTTCCCTTGGCGACTTCAGAAGACTCCTAAGCCCCACCCTTTTATCAACGTCTGTTTCCGTGACAACAATAACCCTCCTGGAGCCTTCATCTTCCTGCTCTTCTTCCTCATCTTCTTCAGGGTCACTTCCTGTGGACGCACCCCTCCGTCTCCCACTCCTGTCTCTGTGTAGCCCTCCCTCACCAAACCCACCCTTGGGACTGGAGAAGAGAGGTAGAGCAAGAGGCAGAGGAGGGAGGGAGAGGGAAAGGGAGAGGCGAGCCAGTTTGGCTGTTCGGGGAGAAAAAGAGAGGAATATATCAAATACAATAGTAAAAAGAAATAACAGCAATCTATCAAATTAAACATGTAATTTATACACCTGCATTGCACAGTGGGGTACATTTACACAAAGAAACTGTCTGGGTGTACCTTTCATTGCTTGGTTGGCCAAAAGCTGAGGGGGTGTAATTTCTGGCTGCTCGATCACAGTATGTAGTTCACTGTCAGTTGCATCAGTCTGACTCTGTTCTGAACTGTGATTCGGGTCAGGCATCTCTTTGCTAAGAAACAAAAAACACATGATCAAAACCTTTTATTCTCTACTTTTATCATGTGTAGATCTGCCATCATCCACCACACCTGTTTGATAAATGTCATTATATAGTAAGAGCATACCTTCCAACATCTTTTACACTGAGGGTGTCTCCACTCCCATCTAAGAGCTGGTCCCCCCATGGGCGGAGAATGACGCTATCACTCACCGTCGCCCCCCGAAAGACATTGGTTTTTACATTCTCACTGAGTGAGAACTGGAGCCTCTCCTCACAGACCTCAAGAAAGGGAAACAGGAGATCTTTGAGGCAATGAACGTCTAAAATATATTCAGGATAATGTAAAACAAGGCTAATGCTCACCTGCATCATTAATCCATTCTTCGTTGGCAACTTGGAAAGCGACCTCTGGTCCTTGGAGATAGGAGAATGACCGGGTGAAAGAGATGATTGGCCCTGCAGTTCATGTTTCTCCTCCTGAGGTGACAGTCTGGACCCAGTTGGGTCATTGTGGACCGCTGATTGAGCCGACCTGGTCAACCAGTCAGTGGACTCTGAGATTCTGTCAGCCTCCTGTTTTAGTTCCACTCTCCTCTTCACCTCAGGGGTGGCGGTCCCACATATCTTATCCCCATTATCATTCTCCTCAGCACCTTTGGCTTTCTGCTCGGGTGTCTTCTTTAAAGACTCCAGCAGCTCCAGATTCCCTAGGAAAAGGTCACTCAGGGTTTCTTCCTCATCTCCGGATATGCAGCATAGTTGCTCCAGTTTCTCAAAATCCTCAAGGGGCTCCTCGTCCAAATCCTTCCACTCAGAGATCAACAGCTCTGGGATTGAGTTGAGGGGACTATGGGGGAATGACGGCAG
Organism: Esox niger; assembly: GCA_016801105.1. NCBI lineage: Eukaryota > Metazoa > Chordata > Actinopteri > Esociformes > Esocidae > Esox > Esox niger. The sequence goes on along the minus strand of JACXGJ010001510.1, from coordinate 58,678 downwards.
GGTGACAATGCTTTTCTGGGGCAGGTTATTTCTGTCATCCTCTGACACAATGTTGGACATGAGGAAGCTCTGGTTCTGGATTTCATCTAAGAATACTGGAAGGGTTGGACGCATTGGTGATAGGGTAAGGTTGGCAGAGATCCCTCTACTGTGGGTTGTGGTAGGTGGTAATGGGGGCGGCTCTGGAATATCAGTGTGTGGAGTTGGGGGCATTGGTTGGTTGCTTTCAGCACTGGCAAGGAAATCAGATTTTAAATCATAAAGGTTTATTAAACTGCTATCATCCTCTATTTCCACAACAGAAGGCGGGGGACTAGGAAAAGAATCATCCAAACCTTGCAACCTATCTTCTTGCATGTCAAGGTCTACGCTAGGAGGAGGGCTAGGAAAGTCTACAGAACTGAACTGAAAGTTTTCAACACGGGGACCAGACAGATCCACGCATGAGGCTGTCTCTTCCAAATCATTGGGACAAGACACAGGGTCAGATAGAAGAGGTACACCGCTCAAATCCTTGGCTGTATTTACAATATATAGTATCTCTCTTCCCTCCCCAACAAGCTGGCAAGTAACATCAGCTTCTTCAATTTGTAAGCTTGGCTCAGTTTCTTCCAATCGTGACATCTCTGCCTGCGGTGTTCCAGTGATGCAGATAGATACACCCAAATGAATACTCTTTACTGCGGGAGCAACATGTTTGTCTCCTTCCAAGTGTTGTTCTTTCTCTACATTATTTGCTATCGTTGACCTTTCTTCCATTTGGACTTCACTGAGATGTTTCAGTCTGTTGAAGTTCTGATTCACCTCTTCTTCAGCAATGTCTCCTTCCAAGTTTTCAAGAAAAGATACAGTTTGAATTTCACTGTCTCCGCCCATCACACTTAGTAATTTGAACTGCTCCATTTCTCTTGCAAAGTTCTCCTGCTCTGGAACTTCTAGGTTTTCAAGCTCAACCACTTGTTGATCACTTTCAAGATGGTGCTCATCTTCATTGTCAAAGGTGTCTGGATTTTCAATATTTTCCTCTTGCTGCACATCTATTGTCTGAGAAACATCTTGGCTATGAATGTTAATGGCGAAAGCCTGTTTCTGGGATGACTCAACTTCGATTTCCAGGTGGGCTGCCTGTCCCTGTGTTTCATCATTACAAGTATCTTCACTGTCTTGGAGGATGGCTGGATGAGGCTGGCTCCCAGCCAGTTCATCGTTCTCCTCAGCATCCCAGAATTCCCGGCCCACAATTAGCTGTTCCCTCTCCTCCCAGTCTTTTCCGAAACCTGAGAAGAATTCTGAACCAAGTTCTGCTTCCTGATTTCTGCCCTCTGGGGAGGCCCACTGGTCATTCTCTGATGGCCACAGGTGCAGGTCGCCCTGCGGGTAGCGATGACAGTCAAACTCCCCTCTTACCACTCCCCCCCCTCTCCCCTCATCATCCTCCAGGGTGCACCACAGCTCTTTAGCCTTCAACTCCAGATCCTTAGATGACTCCCTGTCCACTGTCTCAGCAGACCCTTCTTTATTAGCAGACTCACTGGGGATTTCGATTGCCGTTCCTCTCTGAGGATATTTCTCCTTCATGGCATTACACAACTCTCCAGCAGCAAGCTGTTTCTCTGTCTCTGATTTGGCCTTCGCTCTCTCGTCTTCGCTCTCCTCTGAGTAACACAGGTTTCTCAGGCCAAGCTCATTGGCGTCTGTGTGCTGAATCTCCAGACTTTGTCCCTCTTCGTCTTTCTCAGACTCTTCAGTGGTCTCTTCAGCCCAAAATGAAGAGGCCTGTTTCTTCTGTTCTTTATTCGTGCTCTCCCCATCATTGAGGTCCAGTACAACTGAAACACCATCACTAAGTTTTGCCTCGCTGGTTTGAATACCATAGAACCTAGATAGCCTGGATTTTTGGTTGTCATGATCATCATCATCTATAAAATTATCATCGCTCTGTACAATACTAGGAAGTTCTTCATCATCAACTACAAGTTTGTTATCTTTTGTCTGAATGGCAGATATTTGATTTGATTCACAACTATCTGTCACTCTTGTAGTTTTAGAAAGTACGGTCAAATCTTTGTCTGTGGAATCATGAAATCTGGAATCATTTGACTCCACATGAGATATCACACCATCTGTGTAATTATTTCCAATCTGAGCTCCATCATTGTATGGGAACCCTCGGAGTTGTTCATTCTCTAAATTAGAAAACAGCTTGGCTATGAATTCATTACTTCCCTTTGTTTGTGAGTTATCAGATGATAGTTCTGGCTGGACTAAACCTTTTCCATGGGACTCCCTACTCTCATTCTGCAATATTTCAGAATATTTTCTCTTGTCTGACTCGAGTTTTCCTTCATGTTCTACTTCATTTAGAAGGAGATCGATCCCCCTAATACTTGATTTGTGTCCACTCTCAGTGCTCTGAGAGACAACTTTGTCATTAGTATTCTGTTCAAGAACCGTCTCCCTTTCCTTCTCAATGTCAATTTCCTTATTTGAAATCCCCGTAATGGGAGTATTTTTCATGTATTCACCATCATCCTCCACCTCTGTCTTCTCTTCTATTCCTGTCAATATCCCCCTCTCTACGCCTCGTCCGCTGCCTGGTCTGGTCAAACTCAGTCCATCGCTGCCCCTCCTGCTAAGCCCATCTCCTTCCCATTCATTATCAGAGAAGTAAGCAGAGTCTCTGTGGGGGGTTTCTGTCCCCAGCTCCCTCCAACCACATGGGTCACTTGGTGTCAAACAGTCGGCTGAATTGGACGCCAAAGATGATAACAACGAATCTGAGGGGGTCAAGGTGGAGAGAGAGATATCAGAGGAAGGGTTCCAGTCTGGGGTGGTGGGAGTGGCAGCAAGGCTCTTTTCACTTGGATCTGACCTTGCTTCTTTGTTTTGTGGTGAATTTTCACTCTTGATTTCTAAATGGATTTCAACATTTGTGTTATGTAACTGACCATTAGAACAATGTGATGTGTCGTTCTTATTTTGACTAGCACAACCTTGTGAACTCTCTGATCCATCACGCTTGTGGTTTTTATATTCAGTTCTATATGCTCTATCTGTTTCTGATCTCTCTGTCTTTGCGTCTTGGCCCCCAGAATTGAAAATGTTATCAATCAATTCCTTCTGACATCCTGCCCCTGTATGTTTGACCTCAGCATCATCTTTCATTATCTCCCAGTTCCTGTTCCCAACTGTATTCTGATCCCTGCTCTCTGTCTCATCTATTGAAATATCTGATTCACTGTCACAGGGTTTATTTTCATATTCTTTCCTTTCTGCAGAAACACTGTTCTGAGATGTTAATTGTCCAGCAACACAGTCCTGAGAGTTCATATTCCCAGCAACACTGTCCTGAGACTTCACCTCTCCAGTAACACTGTCCCGAGATTTCACCTCCCTAGCAATACTGTCCTGAGACTTCACCTCCCCAGCAACACTGTCCTGAGACTTCACATCCACAGCAACACTGTCCTGAAACTTCACATCCCCAGCAACACTGTCCTGAGACTTCACAACCCTAGCAACACTGTCCTGAGACTTCACAACCCTAGCAACACTGTCCTGAGACTTCACCTCCTCAGCAACACTGTCCTGAGACTTCACCTCCTCAGCAACACGGTCCTGAGACTTCACTTCTCCAGAAACATGGTCTTGAGGTTGAACTTCAGCCTGCCTTGAGAGCTCCACCTGTTTAGCTTTTTGTTCTTCTCTTACAGGTAAGGCTGGACCATCTGAAAAGTCCTCCTCTGTTTTCACACTATGGAATGTTTGGTCAAGCAGGTGGCCGTTTTTGGGCATTACCTCAGAGAACACTGAGTTACCAGGCTGGGACTGAACATTTAGGTGAGAGCTTATGTTAGCAGAGAGATCTGTGGGTGTTATGGATGAGTTGCTGAGGCAGTTCACATCTGTGGGGCATTCCTCTTCCAATTTGACTGATGGTTTATTTGGTCCTATTTGCAATACTGGGATCTCTGGCCGTATAGTGACTTTTATCTCGCTTTTTTTTGCTCGCTTGGTGACTTGAGCATAAATCACTTCTGGTGCTATGCCATCTTTGCCTCTGTTTGATGCTCTTATTGAGCTCTCTGATTGGAACCGGATGGTCTGAGAGTAATCAGGATCTATGCATATTGACTGGTATTCTGGTGACATTGGAGTCGGGGATTGAGACGAGTCCTCTGCATGCTTGATGGAGGTGGTTGCATTTTGTCTTGATATTATCTCTGTCAAAAAGGTCTCTGCTGACTGAATCTCCTTTAGGAACTCCTCTCTGGTCATCTCTGCCTTCTGTGTCTCCTTCTCAATCTCCTTTAGCTCTGACTCCTGCCTCCCCAAGGTCATTTCAGATAGGAGGGACCGGGACCTCTTCATACCCCTTGAGTATGCCTCCTCTGCCTCTGCATACGATGGGAGACCAGGGGCACAAGTGTATGGGCGTGACCTAGAGCTTGGAGGATGAAGGAACTTAACCGGATCTTTTTCCAGATCTTCTTCTCTGTCCACATCCATCCTTCCTGTGTTGATCTCTGTGAGGAATAGGTCTCTTTGAATGGAACCTTTCCTCACCCGCTCTTCCTGTGTCCGAGTGTATCTGTCAGGCCCACATGTCCGTCCTGCAGAGCCCAGCTCTGTAATTAGCGACCGAGACCGGCGCATCCCTCCTCTTAAGGGCTGTAGAACGTTTCCCACCCTCTTCTCATCTCTCTTTTCCTCCCTCTCTCCCTCCCACGAGGTCTTCCCCTCCTCGGACTTGGCATCATTTGCTTCTGAAACGCTTGAGATCTCAGTCAAAAACAGGTGCATGGGGGATTTCTTTGCATCCGATATGCTGTCCCCCTGCAGTTCTGCGTCTTCCCTCCAGATGGCAGGCAGGATGGTGGCAAGACGTGACTGGGTCCTCTTCATGCCCCTAGAGAAGAGCTCTGCTGTGGCTGGGTCGGCATCCTCTGACAAGCTAGAGGTCAGGACAGTCGCCCCTGCCCCACTGGGTTTCTCAGGGGACATGAAGGGAGAGTCATCCTCATCTGAGTAAGTGGGACTGGAGGACGAGTGCCTCTCAATTCTGGGGACCACAGAGTCGGAGCGTGGTATGTTCCGGTACACAGGGCGAAAGATGTTCTGGCGTCGTACAGGAGAATCAAAGTCTTTAGTGTGGGAATTTGATGTTCCCTTTGAGTTGTGCAACGATGTTGCACGACTCAGTCCGCCTTGTCGGTCTGAGTAGTCACAGGTCAGTGGGTCTCTTTGAGAGGACATCTGCATCTTGCCGTATCTGGAGTAGCTGTCTACACCATAGCTGTGATACAGGCCCCTCTGGGACTTGTAGTGGGGTGGGAGAGGGGGCGGACACGTTTGGGGAGCTGGGTAGATAGGGTGGCTAGACTGAGGTAGGGAGGGAGAGAGAGATGGGGAAGGAGGCATGGTCTGACGAGGACGGTGGAATCCCAAGTGATCATATGTTGATGGCGGGCAGCAGCCCATTAGAGGGTCCATTGTTTCAATCTTACCACTCATGGAATAATGACCAAGCCCAAGGCCTACTCTGCTGTAGCCCAATGGGGGGGCAGGCAGGGGCCGGGAGTGGAGGTGGTTCCCCGAGGAGGCTGACATAGAACGGGGCTTTGGAGGAAGGACAGGGGCCTGAGAACCAGTGGAGGGCCTTGTGTCTCCTTCACCCATCTCCGCCTCTTCCTCATCGTCATCCCCTAAATCCACCACTGAGAAGTCAGTCACCCTACTGGAGGTGTCTTTGAACTCTGCCATCCCAGTGTTAGGCACCCGTAGCTGGACCTCGCTGGATCTGATGGTCTGGATGGATTTCCCACCTCGCCCAATATACTCCTCATCAGAAGTGTAGGGTGCCCGTTCCTTCCCCAGCATTCCGCTGCGTATCTCTACCAGCTCCAGATCTCCGGGACACATTGAGTCGGTGTGGAACGTGTGCCCTTTCCCTTTAAGTGACGGGGACTTATCCTGAGGGGTGTGTTCCTCCAGTCGGATGTAGTACTCGCTGGCAAGGGAGGGACTACGGGCGCTTATCACAGGGACGACAGTAGGTGTGTCCAGGGATTGTCTATGGGAAGTGTTGGCAGTCGGAATTGGCTGGGGAGGAGGAAGTGGTTGGTAGCCCCGCCTCGCATGCGCCTTCTCCCAGAAGTACTCAAAATTTAACCCTTTACTGGTCTCTGTGACAGTTAGGATGTCATCTAGTTCTGTGGAGGAGGGTGTAATGCAGTTCCCAACAGGGTCCAAAAGGGGGTAGGAGTTGGCCCTGTCCTCTCTACCACACTCCCGCTCTCTCTGTCGTTCATTTGCTGCAGCCTGGAAAGCTGGAGGACGGAGAGAATTCCACCGTCTCTCAAAAGACTCCTCACTCTCTCCTCCTCTTCTTCCTCTTCCCACTTCATACTCCTCATCCTCATCTTCCTCATCTTCTTCTACACTCCTTCGAGACGTCCCTCGCTCAGCGGCCAAGAGGGAAGAGAGAAGGAGGAATACCTCAGCGATTGAGGGCCGCTGGGATGGAGGGAGCCAGCAGGACTGCATGATCTCATACCTTAGAGGAAAGAGATGAGAGATTCATATTGCATGCAGCGAGGTTCATCATTGAATGTGTTACATTTCAGATGACCAGAATTTTATAAAGAACAGCAGCAAACAATTTTAAATAGACACAATCCATCTTAAATGAAAAACATCTCGTGGTTCAAAACATTTTCTAAAAACTAAATCCCAACTGGAGCATTCACTAAATGACTAAAATGTAGCATTTATAATTAGGTATATAGAAGGGTTGTGGCCGCTGAGCAGTTTGAGAACACCAATCACCTAGGACTAACTTTAGGTGGGCATATTGACAAACTTGTTGGAAGTACTATGTTAAAAAGGTTTTTGTAACAAAGACTAATTTTACAATTTATTCAGGTTCTGGGTCTAGTTCCGTCTTTTCGACTGTCCAGCTGTCCAGCACGACTGTTCAACTCCCTCACCTTGGGTTATGTCTAAAAGCCATTGGTGTCATAATCCATGAGGACTTGTTGTTTATTTCTAACCTAATCAGCATGGTCGAAATGTATTAACTAATTCAATTGCAAGTGGAATCTTTCTTGAAATAACTTTGATGGCATTGTTCATTTCAGTTGATCTTTTCTTTCTCACAATAATTCTTTTCAGATTTTTTTGGGCTTTGAATTTCATTGATACTATGTTTATCTGTCAGTTATGTTCACAAATCATGTCAGGATGATACTTGCATCACTTGGTAAACGCTATCACTTAGCAGGCTCTACCTGGCTACATTAGGGATGTATTGTCAAGTCTAAGTAAAATAATTCCAGTGGCTATTTGAGTAATATGCAATTTTATTCATAGATGCTAATGAAACAAATTGCTAAACTCAATTTGAAGTTTTTCTAAGAAGTTACCACTTGCAATGCATGTTTTGCTACAGTGGTCCCAGGGTTTCAATTCATGAATTGTGATTATGCTAATTATGCTAACTCCAGGCTGGGAAGAAAGTAAACAATGTCTTGTTGTTGCTTATGACACAGCCAGCCTTCAGAAATAACACAAGGCATGGGGAATATCATCAAAATATGTTGTTGTTGTTGTTTTTTGCATACTATCCCATCGACAGCATACAAGTTTCTCATTCTTAGTTGATGGTTGACAGGTTATGGAAAGCTTCTCCTCAAATATTTTTGTGAAATAACACTCTAATAAAGAGTTCTAACTGTTCAGAGACTCACATACCATATGGCTAATTTACATATATATATACATATACCTATATATACCTATATATTGCCCATTAGACATGCCACCAGAGCCTCATTACATTCCCAAGTCTAAGGGCAACACATACTATTGCACAGAGCATTGACCACATGCTACACCCATCCTCAATTACTCAAGGAACCAGAAAATTATTCTTGAAAATACTACTAAAACAACACATAATGGAACTACAAGGACTGTAAAAACACTAACAGTTCACACAATCTACACAATTTCTTTAGGTGTAATGTGCTTTAGGTGTAACAGACATGTGTGCGACTGTTCTGGTCTATCACTGTATGACTGTTTTGTCTTAAGCTATGTTCAGGCTGCTTCTCTGGCAGTAGGTTATCAAAATCCAAATGAATACAAATCTAAAAGAAGCATAGAAAGATGTGATACAAGGCAACACGAGTAGGAAGAGTCTCACTGACCAGTAGTCAGCGTGGGAGAGTTTGAGTCGTGGCTGGGCCAGGGTGATCTGCCTCTCTCTGATGACGAAGGTCAACACTTCTTCATCACTAAGGTGTCTGTGGGGCTGAGAGCCAAACTCAAACAGCTCCCAGATCACCACCCCGAGGGACCTGGCAGAGGACGAGAGTGGAATGAGCAATTCAAATAAAGGGCGATCATATCGAGAGTTGAGGGATGGAGTAAAAATTACATTTGATAGGGAATATGAAATAGTACATAAAGCTAATTGAAATACTCAGGTCTGGGTACTTACCAAACATTGCTGATCTTGGTCTGGTCAGTGACTATCAGAGATCCTCTGTACTCCTCCAGCAGCTCTGGGGCAATCCACCGTAGAGGAATCCAAAGCTTGTCTGGTGTTAGATAATAGTCCTCCTACACAGATGAACACACACACACAGTTAAACATGGCCTTGATATGCAATACTGTGGTATAACCAAACCACACATACACACGCGGTACCTTGTAGTGGTTGTGCGATAACCCATAGTCTCCAATTCTGACCGTGAGGTCGGAGGTGAGAAGACAGTTCCTCAAAGCCAGGTCACTGAAGCGAGAGAAGAGTTCTATTCCATTTTGATGTCAACGTCAATAGTGAAATATTACGATTAATAATGTACCAATCACTGGAGCAACTGGAACACCACGGGAGCCGGACAGAGAGGATATGACGTCACAGACCTGTGGATGTAGTTGTTCTCATGGAGGTGCAGCAGGCCAGAGGTAATCTCAAATGCCATCCTCTGTAGGGTCAGCAGGTCCCGGGTCAGAAGATCGGGGGTCATCCCATCTGACTTCCTCTGGGCTCTCAGGTACCTCTTCAGATCACCCTGGGAGGAAATCACAAGTATTTCATTAATTTAACTATGTCATCCTATAATTTATGTTATCCTGATCTGAAAACAATTAGAATAACAATTAAAGGACCTCTCCAGACACATGGTTGTCCAATTTGTGATCAATTTACAGCTGAAAAGTCTCACCTTGCAAACAAATATTTGGTTTGGAAGATAATAATAAATAAATAAATACATAAATAAAAGTGAAATACAGTTCTACCCTATGAGAACAAAAAGGAATCTCCCTCCCCATACGACCTGCGGCAGCCTTGAACCCCATTGTGATTGTGATTGTTGGTGTTGGTGATACACACTGAGAAGGGGAAGGTCATTTTTCTAAATGGTGAGGTTTTAGAGGAGCTTGGCAATTTTAATGGGTTCATCATGTAACTGCAGTGCATTTATAATACCGTGAATGAACATATAAAGACCTCTATATTGAGTATATTTGTAAATGCATGCTTTAAGAAGGGGAAGTGATTATGAGTTCATATAATAAGAGAGGATATACTGGTGTTTGACCAAGAGAAAAATGGATGTGTGTTTCAGTGTACAGAAGACTTACAGAGGGAGATGTTATTCTGGAAAAGAGCTACAATATTGAGTCTCTGCCCTCCTTGGTAGTTAATTGATCTGTTTGAATCACTGATTTACCAGAGTCAAATAACTTGTTTTGCCAGTTCTCAGTCTGTCTCTGATTAAAGAGTCACAACAAATGTAAACCCACTGAGACAAAATATTTAGTAAATTTTCCTCAAAGTACTTAAATGTTTGTTTGTTAGGGAAACTAACAAAACATGATTCCATGCATAAAAGCAACAGTCAGATGTTCATTGATTAATTGATCCATTAGAATGATTTATTTATTGACCAGTCACCAGAGAGACCAATCACCTGGGTGGTCAGGTATTAATCACTTTGATTGAAATACAATAAAAAAGGAGTGGAGTAAATGTGTTATTTCCTAAACACAATGCCCTCTGGACCTCCTCCACAGTGTGCAATCCTCTTCCTCTCTATTCCGTACTAGTAGAAATACCAGTAGGCTCCTCAGGGTTATTCTCACCAGTTGACAGAACTCCATGACCAGCAGGAAGGGAATGCTCTCACTGCATTGGCCCAAACACTGAAGGATGTTGGGATGTTGAAGACTCCTGAAGGCAAGGAAATAGAGGGGGGTGATGAAACGGGGGGGGGGCAATGCAGCAGAGGACATACAGTTAAAGTGAGCGAGAGAAGAAGAGAGAAGGGAATAATATCTGGGTGTATTTGTTTGCGTATTTTTATTAAAGTGGTTGGGTTAGTGAGAATGGAGTGGGGGCGAAAGAAAACTGAAGACTGAACTAGAGAGAAAGAGAGAGAGCGAGTGTGTAAGAGAGAGAGGTGACAGGAAGATGAAATAGAAATGTGTTTCTATTTGTGAATTCAGAAAGAGAAACATGTTTCTATATGTGAAAGAGAAAGATACAACCGTGTATATGAGAAAATTCTTCTGTAATCTTAATCCAAGTTGAGCACAATATATAGGTCACACCAGTAGTCACTTAGTTTTAACACTGCACCACTTGTCTGCAGCATACAGTCTAACTACTGGCATCTTAACATGACACACAGCAATGCAAACACTCTTTCAAACAGCACAAAATCAATCAAAGGCAAAAAAGACTGAGAGTTTGGGAGTTCATTGAAATGTTTTGGTTAATGTGATCTATTGGTATTAAAACGTCTGATGTCACAAAATGGCTGCCAGTGTGCGGCCAATTTCTCTGACCTGTATGGCTCAGACTCAGCCAAGAACTTCCTTTGCTCCAGAGGGCTTGCACTGACCCGCAACTCCTTCACCACGGCCTGGGAGGAGCTGCAGTCACACAGCACCTCCGCAAGAATCACCTGAGGGAGAGAGAGAACAGAGGAATCACAAATGTAGTAGAGTTCGTAGAAGATATGACTCATGAGAACTGGTAGGTAGCCAAAATTAGATTTATTGTGATGCTGTTAAAAGGATGTCTTAAAGGAAATATGGGTGGTTGAGATACATTTGGAAGATCTGCCAGAACCAGCTAGCACCATTAGAAGATCACATCAAAATTAAATATGTATGAGTTGCTGATCTTACCTTTCCAAACCAGCCATTTCCTATCTCCTGAAGGTAGTTGAGAGTGTGCCTCCGGAAGCACTTAGACTTGGAGTCTTTGGAGACAGAATAGGGAAGAGATAGATGAAACATTTCTGAGAAACATCAAGCTTGCTAATATTCTCATATTATATACTGCTATCAGCTCAGAGAGAGAAGAACAGGGCCTTACCTGAGCCATCGTGCAGGGCAGGGCAGTTAGCTCTGTCCCTGAGAGGGAGGGTGTAGACTTCGGGTAGGGAGGGGCAAGAGGAGAGACTGTCCTCCTGGGCGGGACTAGAACCCCCTGAACACTCCTCTCCCTCAGCATTGTCAAACTCCTGATGGAGGACAAGAAAGAACAAAGGGAGGGTAAACGCTTTGGATACGCTGTGAGCTCTAAATGTAGCCGTCACATCATCAACCCGTGTCCTGGCAGTATGGTCAACATTGTTTCTTCAAGCTAATACACTGTTTCGATGTTTCTTCAATCAGATGCATTCGTTATTGACTGGTCACTGTGACCAGATGGTAAAAGGTGCACCTCAATAGTCTAAAGTGCTTCATATTTATTAAGAAACTGGGTGGGTTCAAAATACCAAGCTACTTGGCAAACACGTGATCACTTTCATGCTATCGATTGAGGTTCTATCAGTTCAGTTGAGTGTGGCTCTCTGCTTTATTAAATGCATATGCACTTGGTATCCAAGACCAACCTGGCATTATTATGAGCCTACCTTGGCAGTCCCTTTGTTAATCTCACAGAAGAAAGGGGACCCCTAACTTTCTGGCTCGTGTGACATCTGTGATACATGTGGTACAACAGGTCTGACCAAACAAACTTCACAGATTCAAAGACAATGAATCCATAGAGAAATGGTTCAAATGCTAGGGATCCAAACCTCCCCTGCTTTAACGGGCCATTCCATGACAAATGGTGACTTTCCCATATTCTACAAGATTGTTACAGCCCTCTATGTTCCACGCTTCCTGAAGGGCTCCAGTCTAATGTGAGTCCTTTATCTATTCATCTACACAACATGCATGCAGACAGTGCAACACAATAGACAAGACGTGTGAATAAGTCTCTTACATGATGGAGACTTACATTGAATCCCACTCCTCCCCTCTTACAGCACAGGCAGGTGAGGAGCAGAAGAACAAAGGAGACGAGCCCCGAGCAAGAGATGAGAATGACGACGTAAGGCGGAGGAGAAAGAGACGCGGCCCTGGATTGAGAGACTGAAAAATGGAGGGAGAGGAAGGAAGAGAAACAAGTTACTCCAGTTAATTGACTTGGTGGTGCTTCCTGAGGGAAACACGGTTGTAATGTTAGAGTGTTGGTAAGTGAATGAGCGAGTGGGGAAAAGAGAGGCTGGAGAGAACTGGGTTGAAAAGGGTTGAAGTCTTTGTTAAATATTGAGGTTGAGGAGGAAAACCATTGGCATTGTTTCAGTAGAGGTACGCTTGAGACAAAGCAGAGGATCCCCAATAAACAACTGTCATTGGGATTTTGGGAGAAGCAGGAAAAGGAAATCAACTTTGGAAGAAAGTCAGGACACCATCTTCGGAATCAATAAAAGAGAGGAGAGATCGGAATTAAAGTTAAATTCAGGGAAGTCTATCATTCTGGAGAGGAAAAAAGGGGGAAGGAGGCAGGAAGAGGGATTATAAACAATATTACTTCTAGGAAACACAGTTGAAAAGCAGGAGAGGGGAGGAATAGTAATTTTGGGTAAATTGCTATTGGGAAGGGTTGGAAAATTGGAAAATAATCACTCAAATTAGGGAGCTTGGCTACTTAGGTGAAAAGGAGGAGGTTGGGCGTTTTTTTAATATTTGTACCTCAACTTGGTCGTTTTTTGAGGAGCGAACCATCTGTGAAAAAGAGAAGGGGGAGGGCAGGGTGGTTAAAAAACCCTTTACAGTGGTTACTAATTAATTGATTCTTGAAACCTCTATCTCAACAGTTTGTTACAATGACATATAGATTAAATTGTAGTCATTAGTATTGTTTTCCCAATCAGTACCAGAATTACATTCACAAGTTATGAATTGGAACATCTAATGTAATTTCCCATATTTTTCATAAACTCATTGATTACCAAAAGCATGGTATAAAGATGCATCAACAGTCCCCTAACAGTCCTCAAAATGGGATTAATTGGTGTATACCCTATTGGTCGATCAATGTGTAGACCTAAGTGTGATTAACAATTTTGGCACAGCCTCTCTTCTGCTTCCCACAACTCCAGTGTTCACAAATCTTGCAGAGATGTCCGACAACATGCTGAAAGAGAATTTAATCACAAATGTTTTTTCTGATCAATGGAATATTTTTTTATTTAGAGTGGGAAATTCAAGTTACATCACGTTTTGAGCACTGCATTTTAAATGCAATTAGTTGTGGTTATAATTAGCATGAATTTGTAGAGCTCAGACATTATATATTGTGTCCAAAGTCTGCTTGGGTCAAAATACACACACCTCCATGGAGGTCTACAATGTTGTGTGCCATGGTTTTGTAACAAATGTAAGAGTTAATGTCATTTATAAGAAAGAAAAGCACAGATTCGGAATTTTGTAGAAAGAAAGATGTATTATTTGTTAATCATGAATGTATAGTAATTTCCTCAACTCATGTTCGACTGGACAGCAAGCTATGCCAGCCATAGGCCAGGTCGTACAATACATGGGAAAATAATAAAAAGAAGGAAAAGGAAAAACGTATCAAAAACGCAAACATTTTTCCATGAGACTTTAAAATGACAGAATATTTAATGTAAGCTATGCATTTGCAGTAGGTATGCACAATTCCTATGCGAATCTATTCTTCTATCCCTAGACAGCGGTCCAGACAGACACTGCATATAAATAGGAACACAACCAATAGCAGGGGCCACCAGCTTCGGTGCCAATAGCTCTTATCAAAACAATACACCACAACACCATGACAGCAGACAATACACAAACAAAACACTTCGCAATGCCTAAAATACAGGGGACCAAATAAAATCGATCGACAGGATTTAAAATGGAAATTCTTTGTAATATTTAAACCCAAATGTACATGATGCCACCTATAAACCGGACTACGATTCAGTAATCATTCGTCGAATTCCTGTTTTCACATGCCATCGATGTTGTTGATCGTATAGCAATGAATACGAATTGGTATAGCAACGAAAAACGAATTGGGTCGCATTGCAATCTGAATTCTCCAACACCGCTATTGATTAAGCTACCTGATGATAATAAAACGGCCATTGTCTTTCTGACTTCATCTCTTGTGTTATACAGTAGCTAATAGGCCCAGTCACGTACGGAACAATATAATTCAAAACAGATTCAATATTTTATATTATTGTTTAAATGCTGTGTCAGGGTGCTTCGGCCGTAATATTTCCCAATGCCTATTCTTAAACCTCTCATCCACCCCTCCCGCCTCCCCCTCTCTTCTTTCTCCCAGCGTCTATATAATTCCATCCCACCGTCACCACTCATACCTTCTCTCTGCGGGGCTCCAAGGGCTCTCTCCGGGTTGAAGTACGACAGCATCCCCGCCAGCACTATCACCCAGCAGTGTCGTCGCATCGTCGCGGGATCCACCACGGCACAATCATTCGAGCGATGCTTTCGGTCTAGTCTCCTGGTCTAGCGCTGTCTTCACCGCTAATAAAGAACGTCTCCTTGTTGTGTTCCCCTCTTCCCCTCCTCCGTTTGATCCCCCTCTCCTAATCCGCAATTAAACACGGAGAAAGGCTCTTTTGTGCATCCCGTCCAGCCAACCCAATCCGGCGCTCATCAAATCCAGAACCGTTACATCAGTAGTCTCACCGCAAAACGGCGATGAAAACAACAAATAACACCATCCGTAATTCGTGAGGTCAAACCATCCGCTATTTCTCCCGTTTTTTCTCGTACCCTTCCGACACCAGCGTGTGCGCCTGTAGTATTTTTCTCCCGTTAAACGTCGGCTTGGCTACGTCAGACAAAACGAGCTTGCATTATTATGGTTCGCTCGTCGATCTGTTCGAGTGCGTCGGTCTTGCTTGTACCCGCTGCTATGTTGGGTTCGTTTCCTTTTGCGCTGCTGGGTCTGATTGCACCTGCTGGATAGTTTTATTTATGATACTGGCGCAACTAAGTTTTGCTACATAATCTCTAGAAATTGCTATTATTACATTTTGGGTGGGTGGTGCAAGTGTATGGTGCATTTGAAGAAGTCCTGAACTAAACAATGGTCTTAACATAACAGAGAACTAGGATATTTATGATTTTTTGGCCATTTATTTGTCTGGCTTTACATTTTCATGGAATGAATCATACACACATATGTATGTAATGTATTATAGTTACACAAACCACATTCAGTCTACAGCAGCCTAATCAAAGAACAAATGCCTGGTCACAAACACCCTGCACATTGGCACTTTCTATAATCAGAATTTTTTTTAACATATATTAATTGGCATCATTACATTTGTGACACAACATATCCTTCACCAGTAAAACATTCAACACAAATGCTAAATAATGGGAAGTCTGAGGAAAATTAAATCCAAGCATGGACCATTGTCATCATTTTGTCATTTGGGTAATCTTTCCCTTTAAATGGTAAACCAAAACCCAACATTGTAAAGCTCCATCACATTTATCAAACAAAAGTATGAACTGAGCATGTGAAGTCTTGCTCCCATGCTTACTCAGCCGGAAAACAAAGGAAGCCAAAATGTTCTATTCTAATAAACACCTTTATTTCTCATAAATGTAGTACAAAAATGTGTTTATATCCCTTTCCCCTTTATTTATATGAACTATAACTCAGTATAACTATTGAAACTGTTGCATTTCAATTTTTGTACAGTATGAAAATCAAAAAAGAATTCAGGTGAGAAGTTTTAAGTGGCGGGGTATTCATAAATAATTCATAATGGGGTGTGTGGTTTGAGCCCCACAGGGATTCACACTGATGGAGTTTATTTATCTGGCCCGGGATCCAACTAAAAGCATGTTTCTGTGTAATTACATTAATTTTGGAACCGGGCGGCATCCCAGGCTGTCCCTCTACATAAAAAGCACTAACAAAACAAAGGAATAACCTTCCAGAGTTTCACATACTTATAAATGTATCATGGATGACCCAATGTTCTGTGTGTTGCCCAAACAAAAACACTGCATGATGTATGTCTTTAGAAAATGCCATCTCTCCAGGCGTCTCTATCTTTCCTCTGCCTCTTGCGGGCCAGCTCTGGGAAATAGGCGCTGTTGTACGGCATTTCCCTCTCCTCCACCTCCCTCTGTCTTTTTTCTTGTCTGGTTCCATTCTTCTGGTCTAGCAGGGCTTGGGCTCTCCTCCTCTCCTCTGCCTCTCTCTGCAATCTCTCCGCTCGCAACTTTTCAATAGAGCTGGGAAACAGAGAACAGGTTGTTACTATCAACTATGCATGTTTATCTGAAGGCTCAGTACAGCTGAATGTGCACTTGTCCACTTGGCTCAGTGTGCTTGATCTCTTACTTATGCATCCAAGTGAAGTGAACCCTTTCAAGGGGCTTAATCTTAAGCCAAAGCTAATTGTTTTTAATGATTGATCAAAGACATGCCAAACACCCCCCCAGCATACAGATAAGGAAACAAACAGCATGTGTTGGAATCCACAGACACCTAATCTCAGAAAAACGTCAATCTGGATACCTTTCTCCTCCAGCACTTGTTCTCCTCTCCCTGCTATTCCTCTTCTTGCTCTTGTGCTCTTTTCTATCCTTCACCGCCAGAGCTTTCTTCATCTCCCTTAACGGGTCCAGCATGTCTTTCAGTCGTTTGTCTCTCTTCTCCTTCTCTTCTTGGGTGAGTGTAGGCCTCTTTCCATTGTTGTTTTTCTCTTTCTCCTTCTGTTTTTTCTTATCTTCGTCTTTCTCTTCTTTTTCCTGGCCTGTTTTCATGTACCAGGGTGTTACCTCTGTCCCAGGTTGGGGGCCTAGTGACACTAGTAGACCAATGGCACGTTCCTCACGCTCCTACAACCACAGAAAAATAACACAATAAGATTATTAATATAATTTTGTAGATGTTCATTCAAAGTCTTGGTCCGTACTGAAAGGAGTAAGAACCAGGCATCATATTGGGTGCACCATTTGGAAATTCAACGTTTTTTTGGAAATTCAGATTAGGGCTGGGTGATATCAACAATCACTGTCGATAAGTGGACCCAATTACTTCGATAACAATATATATCGGAATAACTAAGTGTTAAAAAGGCTGAGTACGATTGTGCCATATTCCAATGCAGTTAAGACATTCTGCTAACTAAATTAGTGTACTTACCAGTAAGAAGTACCTTGATAACGAAATATATTCTTATCGAGGTAATTGGGTCCATTTATCACAATACAGATATCTGTTGATCTCGCCCAGCCCTAATTCAGATCTTATACTTTCACCCTTCTATTGACATGCAAAGCATTAGTTCACTGAACTGTTAAATGGCACCAAACATTCATCACAATAATGTACACTTTCAATTGCCAACATGGCACCCATTTAAATTCTAAAAATTTAACTGAGTTGGCAGATCTCTGTTGAAAAATGGCTCCAGACTAAATTAACCAAGCACTGTCTTTCGCTTGCTAATGTCCTCTAGAGAAAACCTCTTTTGAAGTGGAAATAAACAAGCCGACAGAGGTAAACATTTATATGAAGAGGAATGCAAAACCAGTATGTACACAAATAAACTTGGTTTCAAGACGGGGGAGCTTTAAGAATGATAGCAGGTTCACCTTTTCATCTTTCTTTTCTTTGAGGTACTCTGCATTTCCTTTCTTCTCTGCCGACTCCTCCAAAGGAAATAGATTGAGATGTTCCACAACTCCCGTATTCCCCTCCCCTCTCTCTCCATCACTCAATCCTCCAGACAGTTGAAGGGCAGCCCGTGACTTCTGTCTCAGGTAGTCTGTTCGAGCCTACAGCAAAAAGGTTACTTAGGTTACTTACCAGCATAAGACTCAGTGGTAATATAAAGTAAAAAATATAAATATCACTTCCGTTTCTAGATACTATTTTGAAATGTCCTTGAGTATGAATCCGCGTACGTCATAGGTCCTGTCTCCCAAAACAGGTTGGGCAGTTACAGAACTACTTCAGACCCTTCAAAATTATTAGAAAATTTATCAATTAGCAATTTTGGGAGTGGTGGAGACTTCGTTGCTATGGATACCTCCTGCTCTGCTCGCTCCACACGGCGTTGGACCTCACGTTCCTCTTCCGCGGCTTGTGCCTCGTCACGACGCACGCGCGCGACGTTATCCTTGTTGCGTACATGCCAACTCTTCTTGGGTAGAATATTCATTTTTCTTCTGAAGTCGTGTTTTTATGTTCTAACAGGACTTATACAGAAAAATGTTTGACAACAAAGTAACACACGAACCGCTGTTGTTTATCAATCCGTTAGTCAATTTGCACCAAAATCAAGGTTTCCAACGTTTTCGGCTGGGTAGTACAGTGCACTCACTGCTAGCAGCTAATAGCCATCAAACTTCTTTCGTACTGTACACGTTATAACACATTTTAACCACATAACTGATTCAGAAACTAGGTTTCGTACAGATGTTACCACCCTAATCCAACACTTAGATAAAATCGAAGAAAATATATTCTAAACACATCTGATCTGTAGCTAGCTAAAATAATTCAACCAAAACATTCTACAGCCAAAACCGGATACTCATCCAAAACGTCATTAAGCTTACGTAACGGAGTCTTCGCACGTGTCAGCAGGGGGCGTACGCTGCATCCAGTAAGAATATGGTTTACATTTATTTGAGAATGTCTTAAATATACTGTGCATACAGAGCTGAATACATTGTCAAGTTAAATAACACTGGAAAATGATTAGAACACAGTGTTTGAATGAATTTAAGAAGAAAAACATTTGATATTGTGAAAGTGGGTTTGAGGATGTAAGGGGATTGAGGGAGCAATAGGGTAAAATATGTTTAATTCTTTGGAATTAAACACCACTGTAATCTCCCGAAAAAGTGCTAAAGGCTGGATTACAAACCATGCTACAGCAGTCACGTTCTATGTGCATTGAATGTACATTAGCATTTTTTATGTATCAACCTATAGGCACCACAATACTTATATTTTTATATTCAAGATTTCTATTCATACTGTCCATTTTACAATTTCTGCATTCTCTGGAAGTGCTTGTAGTCAAATTGTTATGTATATATTTTCTATTTAAATGTTTTACTATTGCTAAATTAGTTTTGCTTCATATATTTCTTCATTACTGCGTAGATGATGTGTGCCGTGTCCCAAGAATTTCACTGTTCAGAATAACGCATGTTATTCGATGCATTTTGACATGTGCACCGGAGGCAAGGCTTTCAGGGGTGCAAGAAGTCAGTCCAAAACCAGCCCCTTGGGTTTCTATGGCTTATGCCTTTCTGCATGTCAGACTATGCCACCCATAGTTAGAGCAAATTATGAGAGCATCTTGAAATGATCTACCGATCACAAGTTTGGTGCACCCGTGTCAAATTTATCCCTTGTCAGCATCCCCATCTTTCGGCTCAGCTCATCAATTTGCTTGACCAGGAACTGCTTATCACGTCCTTCCTGTAGGAGTGGGATAGGCTTGTTAGGTAATATTATAAGGCTAAGTTTGTGTATGGAATAAAAATGAAGGGTGTGAGGCAAAGACATCTCGTTGCACATTTTTGGGGAAAAGTACATTTTGGGTCCGATTGGCCATTCTAAAGACAGAAGGTGCTTAACACGTGGACTTGTAATAAAAAGTTAAATTGACGTCTTTGACTCCCACCCTATATTTTTATTCCAATCCACACCCACCATGACAGTGCCTGTGAAGCGCTGTGTTCATGTAGTGTGTTTTCCAATAAGCTTGAGTATATGTCACAGGCAGGGTTTAATGTCAAACATGATCATTTTTAGTATCCTAGTTTAGTCACTTCTCATCCATTTAATGCTTACCATTTTAAGCTCGGCTTTCAGCAGGTCAACACTTCTCCCATAGACAGAGGCTAGTGCCGCCATATAACACAGTACCACGCTGTCAGGAGAGAGGAGAGCAATGTTCATAAAACCCAGTCAGAATCTTAAATACAGCACGTGTGGCAAAAACACAGTGACTGTATGGATATATATATATACAGATATAGGCCAGAGCAGGATGAACAATCAAAGACAAAGTAGACATCTACATGACGAAGTAACACATTTAACTATTTTTGTGGAAAGATGAGTAAAGAGCTGTGGAATGTCAGCACAGGAAAAGGTTTTTAATTACTCACCATGAGAAAATGAAGAGAGGGATTGAGAAGGCTTGGGAGCCCATGTAAAAGAGGAAGTCCTGTGTAGTCAGAGGGAGAGAGTAGAAGGTGTTGGGAAAAATTTCCCACATAGTATTGAGGGAGCGGAATGGACCACAGCTCATTGATGGATGGATCCTGAGGATGACAAATATATATATATATATATATCAACAACATGTGTATATATATATATATAAAGTGGGGCAAAAATGTATTTAGTCAACCACCAATTGTGCAAGTTCTCCCACTCAAAAAGATGCGAGAGGCCTGTAATTTTCATAGGTACACTTCAACTATGGCAGACAAAATGAGAAAAAGAATCCAGAGAAATCACATTGTAGGATTTGTAATGGATTTATTGGTAAATTCCTCAGTAAAATAAGTATTTGGTCACCTACAAACAAGTAAGATTTCTGGCTCTCACAGACCTGTAACTTCTTCTTTAAGAGGCTCCTCTGTCCTCCACTCGTTAACTGTATTAATGGCACCTGTTTGAACTTGTTATCAGTATAAAAGACACCTGTCCACAACCTCAAACAGTGACACTCCAAACTCCACTATGGCCAAGACCAAAGAGCTGTCAAAGGACGCCAGAAACAAAATTGTAGACCTGCACCAGGCTGAGAAGACTGAATCTTCTTAAGCAGCTTGGTGTGAAGAAATCAACTGTGGAAGCAATTATAAGAAAATGGAAGACATACAAGACCACTGATAATCTCCCTTGATCCAGGGCTCCATGCAAGATCTCACCCCATGGGGTAAAAAATCCCAGAACCACACGGAGGGACTTAGTGAATGACCTGCAGAGAGCTGGGACCAAAGTAACACAGGCTACCATCAGTAACCCACTACGCCACCAGGGACTCAAATCCTGCAGTGCCAGACGTGTCCCCCTGCTTAAGACAGTACATGTCCAGGCCCGTCTGAGGTTTGCTAAAGAGCATTTGGATGATCCAGAAGAGGACTGGGAGAATGTCATATGGTCAGATGGAACCAAAATAGAGTTTTTGGGTAAAAACTCAACTCGTCGTGTTTGGAAGAGAAAGAATGCTGAGTTGCATCCTAAGAACACCATACCTACTGTGAAGCATGGGGGTAGAAACATGATTTGGGGCTGTTTTTCTGCAAAGGGACCAGGACGACTGATCCGTGTAAAGGAAAGAATGAATGGGTCCATGTGTCGTGGAATTTTGAGTGAATACCTCCTTCCATCAGGAAGGGCATTGAAGATGATATGTGGCTGGATCTTTCAGCATGACAATGACCCCAAACACACCGCCCGGGCAACGAAGGAGTGGCATCGTTAGAAGCATTTGAAGGTCCTGGAGTGGCCTAGCCGGTCACCAGATCTCAACCCCATAGAAAATCTTTGGAGGGAGTTGAAAGTCCATGTTGCCCAGCGACAGCCCCAAAACATCACTGCTCTAGAGGAGATCTGCATGGATGAATGGGCCAAAATACCAGCAACAGTGTGTGAACCTTGTGAAGACTTACAGAAAATGTTTGATCTCTGTCGTTGCCAACAAAGGGTATACAACAAAGTATTGAGATTAACTTTTGTTATTGACCAAATACTTATTTTCCACCATCATTTACCAATAAATTCATAAAAAATCCTACGATGGGGTTTTCTGGATTTTTCTCATTTTGTCTCATAGTTGAAGTGTGCCTATGATGAAAATTACAGGCCTCTCATCTTTTTGAGTGGGAGAACTTGCACAATTGGTGGCTGACTAAATACATTTTTGCCCCACTGTATATATATATCTCAACAAAATATATATATCAACAACATGTAAAACAACTAATACAACTATTCCAGCTGCTACTGTACTAGCTCTGCAACAACCCTGTTCAAAAGTAGTAGTGAATAAGTTGTCATTTCCACAGTTATTGTCTCTCACTGGGCCAGGCTGTAGATCAAGACAACCAGGGCCAAGGCCCATCCAATCAGCAGAACCACCAGGAAGAAGATGGTTGAGGTGGTCGAGCGGAACGTCTTCACCGCCGGGCGACAGTTAGAAAACAGGGTGACCTAGAGAAGGACAGATGAGCAGGAATGGGACAGAAGGTTTACCGTGATTGTGCAGTGAAGAGGAATTCTTTCAGGGCCCTGCTTTAACTTTACAATCCTCTTACACAAGGTATTGATTACATTTACATGACTGGCTCAGTGAGAGCAGCCTAACCTTCTTGCAGTAGAACAGGATGAAGAACTTGAGTGTGTTGATGAGAGGCAGCAGAGGGCAGAACAGAGCTCCAGTCCACACCACTGTCTGTCCATACACAAGGCCCAGCACGTTGGAAGGCACCAGGAACTCCTGACGACCCACCCAGCGAGTAAATGCACAGGACCAGTGGTCCACAAACAACCTGTCTCAGTGAGCGAGAGCAGAAGATCAATGAAAGTGACAGTAGGCGATTAGCTGACTTGCAGTAGTCACGCTGCAGTAGGTTGTCCTCTGTACAGTACCTGCGTGGAAACTCTACCAGGATGAGCATGGCAACAGTAATGAGGAAGTCAAACAAAGTCAGTTTGTACATTTCCTGTCCCACGCGTGTCTCCCAGCACTGTTTGACCGGAGCAGGACATATACAGCATTGGAGTGGGGGGGGGTGAAGAGGAGAACATGTGACACAACATGTTGATATGAGTACTCAACCGTAGGTAAAATCTCTTAGCAATATCCTCTATTCAGCCTTTTCAGGATATGACATGAGTGTGGTTACCGGATATAGTTTATAGTTGTACTCGCAGAGCTGACAGGCTTGACTGTTATCAGCGCAGGTGATCTTACTCCACAGACTAAACAGCAGTACTCCTAGACTGACCACACGTAGAAACACTGACCTGAACATGGGAGGAAGGGACAGAGGAATTCATCACATGCACTGGAGTGAATGAAGACCTAGCAGAGTGATAAGGTCACATTCACTCACACACCTCAACAATGCCAATATGATGGTGGTACTAGGAGAATATCTCTCAAACAGGGCTATCTGGTCACACATGAATGGCACAACAAAGTTTCCTGTTGTTATGATGATGGAAGGAAGGTACTCCCAGATCAGGCCCAAAATGCCTGACACTCCAACCTGCGCCTAGAAACCATAGGGAGAGGGCAAAGGTCAGTCAAAGGTTGGACTGGCTCAGGTTTCACACCTCCCCTATACTCACACAATACAGAATACAAATAAAACGCCTACGTCCTGGTGAACTATTTCTCTTGTTTTGTTTCCTTGTGTTTTTGACTCACCTGGCTGAAGACAGTGGCCCTGAAGATGCAGTAGAAAGCAACACCTATGAGAGTCATGGAGAGGAGCATGAGGAACACACGCAGAGAATACAGACCCACTGTCTGACCTAAGGTTAGCGATGCCGCCTTTTTCTGCAGCCTCTGATCCTCCAGGTCCAACTGATAGAGAGGAGAAAGATTCAGGAGAGCAAGTTGAGATGGAACAAAGGTGAGAAATCCAGAAACATTAGAGGTGATGAAACAGGCTGATGAGGCTCTCACCTGTAGCTGGTAGTGCATGTTTTTCTGTTTGAGTTTGGTAGTCCGGTCTCCCTGGCAACCATAATCCCAGCCAGTGAAAACTATCTTGCTATAACTGCCGACAGCACCACTGCCTGTTGCTATGGCAATGCGAAGCGCACTCCCCATGCTGTGTGGGACCAATCAGAATTGGGTAGTCAGTGAGACATTAGGGTTAATTGGCTTCCAGAATGGGAATGTCCATTCTGTTTCTATTCAAATGGGAGTTGAATGCATGCCAGTAAGTACCGAGCAATGATGCAGGTGAGACAGAAGGCGAAGTAGAAGACACAGGTGAGGAGGTAGGCCAGAGGCAGATTGTAGTGGAAGCCAATGCTGTCTGCTACAGTGTTGTTATAGTATCCATAGAAAACATAGGAGTACTCCATGAAGCCCTGAGAGAGGGAGAGAGAAGTCTGGTTTAGAAGTGGCTCAAGTGCAGTGTGCCTGACCTACACACATACGTACACACACACATCCACAAACAGACAAAAGTGAGTGAAAGGCTACATCATTGAGAATATCTGTACTGAGTGTTACGCAGTATTAGAACAATTGGGAGTTTCTCACCGTTCCAGAGAGCAGGTCCAAGAAGTACTGGTAGAACAGCACCAGACCTTGGGGATTTGGATCATAGACCGTACAAACCTCTGGACCTGAACAAATACACTCAGTTTGAAGATATTCTAACATTGTTTCCATTATTATGCATAGTATGCTACATTTTATTGTGATTCTGTTAGTAATAAACTGTGAGAGAACTGCTGCAATGTTTTCAGTTTAAATCACATACTCCAGTCAAAATCAAATCCTCTAAATGCAGATTCCTAGGATAGTATTACTGGGAATACCAATATGAATTTTTTTGGGAGACAGTACAATGTTAATGGTCTGGAATGTAGATTCTGATTTTCACTCCAAGGCAAGCACCATTTAAATCTAACATGTCTTCTCATGTGCTGGCCTTACCAGTACTGTCCACTGTTATGTTATTGTTGCTGGTGGTTTGGAACACAATACTGGGGATGAGGACAAATCCAGCAATCAGGAAGAATGATAGGAAGTTGAGTACTACCAGGAAGCGCAGAAACATGAAATAGGACTGGACACCACTGCCAAAATTCCCTGCAAAAACAGGAGTCTTAGAGGTAAACTAGAAATGTGTGGGACAACGGTTTGATATATTAGCACAGTCTTGATTCCACTGGTCCTGGATTTCTTAAGGTCAAAAGATTTGTTAGATTCAACTTCTTTGTCATTGAACAAGTATAAGTACAGCACAACAAAATGCAGTAAGCATCTAACCAGAATACAAATAGAAGAGTGCAGAAAATGTACAAGAGAAACATTTAAGAACAATGTATGTTGCAAGTGGGATGTATAGATCTGCAATGAAGGTAAATGCAAGAACAAATGACGATTCTAAATGTGCAACGAAGGCAAATTATAGGTGCATTTAGCATGTGCAGTTGAAATGCAGGGATAACAGCAATGAGGCTCCCAAGGTAGACATGTCCATGTATAGGGTTTATGAACTTTAAAAAAGACATTACATGTTTTGCGAAACACCAACTGGCCTCTGAGGGGAAGCTGAAAAGTGGATTCCAGCAAAACATTAAGGCCCAGCAAATCTTTTTCTCAGGACAAACCACAATGAAAGTCAGCTGAATTAAAGAGGATTGTCCAAAGCGCAGAAATCAAGGATCTGGATAGATTCTGCATGGTGAATGGACCCCTCTAAATGTATTCTCCAATACCATAAAATAGTTAATACATAGTTTATAATAGAAAACATTGTGTCATTGCACCAACAAATAAAAGAGTGCTGATATATATAAATATCGGAAACCAGAATGACCCTGATATTTTTGATCAGTTGTTTTAATGAAATCTACTTTACGTTACTAAATGTAAATTAAGTTACACATAATTTTTTTCTCCTCATCATCAAGGGTGCTAAACATTTAGGATGTTAGGGTGCATGGGTAGGATTATGTGTAGCTATGTATTTCATATTGAATTGATTTAACCATTGCCCAATTTGATTGAGTAATTAAGTGTGATATAACGTGTCACGTCACCTCCTATATTGTGCAGAGCCTTCCTCCATAGAGCAATGGAAGACAAGGCCCCCTTGGTGTCTTCTCTGAACCTTTTTAGAGACTTGGCCTTGCTCCTCTTCCATGACTGCCAGCTAGTCACCACAGGCACACGCATCTGCTGCACCTCCCTGACAGGAAGAGAGAAGAGAAAGAGAGGAGTATTGTGGGAGAAAGTGTACAATGCCTTTACCCATTACATAATGGTTTGAACAAAGGCACTATGATACCTTAAGGCTCGCTTGAGGTGCATTGGCATAGGCCGCTCTCTAAGGTCCTGAAGCGGTTCCGACTCTTCTCCTCTTTCAGTGGGAAAAGAACCCCAGTCGAACAGGGGGTCATTCTGATTGGACGCCACGGACTTACTTCGTAACCTCACCGATTGTTGGGCACCATGAGAACTATTCCCTTGGAGAGGGCAGTGGAGAGTAAGAATGTCTTAAAAGAAATCCTGGCTGATATGAGACTTTCCATTAGCTTCTATATTGAATAGTATAAATCTGTTGTTACATGAGACAAATCTCATTTGAACAAGCAATTGGGACCAGGAAGCAAATCACTGAATATAGACACACACCTGTACAGACGAAACCCAACATAACACTACCAAACAGTAAGGTTGTGAAGCTTACCTTTAGCAGAGCCCTGTCTTTGTAGCTCGCTCAAATCCATCAGTCAGTCCAAGGAACCCACCAACACGTCAGAAACACTAGTCAGTCTTCTTTCGGTTGATTATAATACTATGACATCGTCCATCCAACATACAGGGCCGGCTCTATTAGCAGGAAGTGAAACCTATTCAGAAACATCTCCCTCGGACTTTGCTCTTATATGAAAGACTGCCTGTTCCACAGGTACTTCCTTGTATGATTAACCCATTCATAACTGTCTGACTTTAAGAGTCCAAAGCAGTTAACGTGGCAGGTAAATAATGAAGCTGGATTGTTACAATGCAATTATAACAATTGGTTACAGGGATAACAGGACCAAATCACGTTCTTGTATTACATGCTTCAGTTCATAACCATGACTACGGTATGTCCTGATGCAGCATGTTGTTCAGTAGCCATAGTAGCCGTGAGATGTAAGTGCCAGTGCGAGTGTAAGGGGAATTGGGAAATATAATTTTCAGGTCTGAAAAGTGCTATAGAAAAGCCTATCCATGCCCTTGACAATTTGGGATCACTGTTCATATACAGGTGCTGGTCATATAATTAGAATATCTTCAAAAAGTTGATTTATTTCAGTAATTCCATTCAAAAAGTGAAACTTTCATAATTTATACAGTCATTCCACACAGACTGATATATTTCAAGTGTTCATTACTTTTAATTTTGATGATTATAACTGACAACTAATGAAAACCCCGAAATCAGTATCTCAGAAAATTAGAATATTGTGAAAAGGTTCAATATTGAAGACACCTGGTGCCACACTCCTATCAGCTAACACCTGCAAAGGCATTTAAATGATCTCTCAGTCTAGTTCTGTAGGCTACTCAATCATGGGGAAGACTGCTGACTTGACAGCTGTCCAAAAGACAATCATTGATACCTTGCACAAGGAGGGCAAGACACAAAAGGTCATTGCTGAAGAGGCCGGCTCTTCACAGAGCTCTGTGTTCAAGCACATTAATAGAGAGGCGAAGAGAAGGAAAATATGTGGTAGAAAAAAAGTGTACAAGCCATAGGGATAACCGCACCCTGGAGAGGATTGTGAAACAAAACCCATTAAAAAATGTGGGGGAGATTCACAAAGAGTGGACTGCAGCTGGAACCAGTGCTTCAAGAACCATCACGCACAGACGTATGCAAGACATGGGTTTCAGCTGTCGCATTCCTTGGGTCAAGCCACTCTTGAACAAGCCACAGCGTTAGAAGCATCTTGCCTGGGCTAAAGACAAAAAGGACTGGACTGCTGCTGAGTGGTACAAAGTTATGTTCTCTGATTAAAGTATATTTTGCATTCCCTTTGGAAAGCAAGGTACCAGACTCTGGAGGAAGAGAGGAGAGGCACAGAATCCACGTTGCTTGAAGTCCAGTGTAAAGTTTGCACAGTCAGTGATGGTTTGGGGTGCTATCAACACACAGTTCAAAGCCAGCATTTGTGATGGTATGTGGGTGCATAAGTACACATGGTGATTTTGTGAAGGCACAATTAATTCTGAACAATGTATGCCTGTTATGGAGCAATATATGCTGTCATCCAGATGACATATTTTTCAGGGAAGGTCTTTCTAATTTCAGCAAGACAATGCCAAACCACATTCTGCATGTTTTACAACAAGCATAGCTCCATAGTAAGAGTCTGGGTGCAAAACTGGCCTGTCTGCATTGAAAACATATGGCACGTTATGAAATTAAAAATACAACAAATGAGAACCGAAACTGGCGAGCAGCTAAAATCCTCTATCAAGCAAGAATGAGAAAACATTTCACTTTCAAAACTACAGCACTGGGTCTCCTCATGATGCTTACAGAGCATTGTTAGAGGTGATGCAACACTGTGGTAAACATGGCCCTGTCCCAACTTATTTCAAACATGTTACTGGCATTAAATTCAAATTGGTCATGTATTTTTCTATAAACACAAATGTTCTCTTTTCCAACATATGATATGTTATCTTTGTACTATTTGTAATTCAATACAGGGATAAATGATTTTTACATCATTGCATTCTGTTTATATTTGCATTATAAGCAGCGACACAACTTTTTTGGAAACAGGGTTGTATATTCTGTAATAATTGTATACAGTGATCCAATAAATGGTGGATATCTAAAGTAGCACACATTTTTATAGTCCGGGAATTGGAATGCAACGTTTCTTTGATCATCAGATGCATGACTGTAATGAATCAGCTGTAAGTAAATTCTGGGGATGTGTCACTGGGATTAGAAACTTAGGCAAAAGTAGGGACTTAAACCACAGTAGAAATACAGTCCTTGCTGAAACGAGTCAACTGATGTGACAACGGCTACAGGCTTACAGTATCCTCCACTTGTTTTGGAGAATCATCATGAACATAAAGCCTTAGAATATTGAATTGTGTCTGAAATAATTTAAAAAATTTTTGTAAGCAAGGTACTTTGTGTTTTGAATTTCATCCATTCAAACCTTGTTACATTTATTACAGAATTTAATAGAACAATAAATCAGTCCACAGTACAGCAGGTAAGACATGCTCCACTATACATCCTTGTAGATCTAAGGAATGCATTTTCAAAATGTTCCCGGCTTCCTGTCATTTTAATCTTAGGAGGACATGAGGTCTTAGCCCACACCTGTGGAGTACCAGGCTTGACACGTTGCTGTCCCTGCCCAATGTTCCCCTGGTTGTGTTGCAGATCAAGACGATACCTGACGACTTCAGCTGCCACTCGGCTAACCCCCCTCCCTCCTGTTTGTCCCTATCCATCTGGTCATGCTTCCGATTTGGACTAGGTTTAAATAAACTCTGGACTAAGCACACATGCATTTATTTATTATTACAATTTGTACTCTTGATATGTTCACCCGGCACAGCCAGAAGAGGACTGGTCACCCCGCTGAGCCTGGTTCCTCTCTAGGTTTCATCCTAAATTTCAACACTACTGTTTTTACTCCTTGGGGTTGAGGCCGGGTGTTTTGTTAAAGCACTTTCTGACAACTGCTGATGTAAAAAGGGCTTTATAAAATAAATGTGATTGATTGATCCAATTGACCAAAAACCTTAAAGAAAACAACAAATAGTTATGTACTGTAGGACCAAGCCACAACAAACAATGCAGGCGTATTTATTCAAAATAAGAACAAGAGGTTGACATGAATGCCACTTAAAGCATTACAAAGGGAAGACCCTAAAGCAGGGGTGTCAAACTGGATCCACAGAGGGCGGAGTGTCTGCAGGTTTTTGGTTTTTCCTATAAATTGGTTCCCAGTTCAGACCTAAACAACCAGGTGAGGGTAGAAACGAACCAATGAGTGACCTAATTAATCAATCAAGTACAAGGTGAGAGCAAAAACCTGCAGACACTCGGCCCACCATGGAACCGGTTCGACATCCCTGCCCTAAAGGGTAACACGGAGATCCTTTGGAGTGACATCAGTGGACTTGCTCTTCTTCACCCGACTCTAGAACCTGGCAATATGGCTAGATTCAACGACACAAATTAGGACCACAGATACCTATGTTCTTAAAAAAAATTACATCAAGGGAGAAATTCATTAGATGTGATATTACTATCCACTTTGATTTCTTTTTTGGTGATGCCATCATTCACTCAGTCATCTACGTCGTAACATAAAAGCTGGTTCTATCTTAAATAGCAGCTTAAGGAGTTAAGGGATGTTGGATGTTGGTGGCACCTGCAAAAGCAAGTAGATCACTGGAGGGGGAACAGGATAATAGACTACATAACAATAAACATCTAGAACAATGGAACAGGGCTCCTTGGACTCTTAAGACTAATGAAATTATGTTTCTATGGAAATGTGCACGAGTGACTGTGTTCAACCCTTTTATCAGAAACTAACCCACATATAGATTATTTTTTCAATAACAAATATATTTTAAAAAAATCTATACATTCCCAAATATCCATACCTGATTAAACAAATCTAAACAAAATCGGGTTCTAGACATCCGTGTGATATAATTTCTTAATCAAACCTACCAAACTAATCGGTGCCATCTTAATTGGTTGCTTTTGTTACTAGACTAATCTAAAAAGGAGTACAGTTTCAAATGATTTGGACCCGTATGAAAACGAAACCGTGCATTTCCAGCAATTTCGACCTGAAAAATATCAAATAAATAATTTTAAAATGATTGAACGCTTCCCCAAAATCTTTTTGCCACTCACACATTCTTCCAACCAACCATACCTGTATGTACACGTGGTTTGTAACTAAATATCTCCATTAAAAATATTACCAGGTTACAACAATACCTTTTTTTTTAAAGTATTCAGTTAATAGTCTAATGAGGTCTCATGTCCATGGAAATCCTAACCCACAATCTACAGTGACTCCAAATCAAACCTAGTAGCGTGGCACAGCTGTCAGTTTAGGAAAAGACAGGGGAAACATCAATGGACCTGTCAAATCCCAACAAAGCTGACCCGTACAGATCTATGGCAGACAGTGCAGTGAGAAATATAGTTCAATAGTAAAGTAATCCTCACATCCTCAAATCCCCAAGAATCAATCCATTATCATTCAGTCTTCTCTCTCACATCCTCTTGCTTCACACCATCAACTATCCCCTCCTTTCCGCTCTTCTTATCCTCCCTCCTTCCTCCATTCATCAGCCTCCCCAGCAGTATGCAGGCCACAGCGATCAGGTGAATGATGAAGTAGATTGAGGTCCAGTAGTTGACAGTGTCCCTAGCCTTCAGCAAGACAAAGCCCATACACATGTAGTCAAAGGCCCTCATCTTGAGGAACCAGTGGACCCAATCGAAGGCACTCTGGCCCCGGGGACCCAGCTTGGCCCTGACTGACGTCTCCATGGCCGACTCGGCCGCTATACAAAGTGGGATGGTGAGGAAGGACAGGTAGTAGCCAGCATGAAGGCCGTGCCAGTAGGCACTGATGAACATGGTCCATCCAGCCCTGACAAACAGAGCGGAGAAACATAGTCAGCGGACATCTTACAAACAAAACGGTTCTTAAATGTGTTATGAGTTTCTTTAAGACACAATGGACACGCTTTCTCTAGAACCAAAGCTCTTACGAAGGGCCCTTACTTCAGAGCGTAGGCCTTGAAAGGCGAGTTGGGGTAGATGTAGTGATGCAGCCACCACTGCACAGTCATGTTCCAGTAGCGCATTGCATGGCGGACCTTCACACAGAAGTCAGTGTTGTATGGATCAATGTTCTGGATGGTTTTAAAGTCGTACACAACCAGAGTGTTCGGGTCAGGGCTGGAGATGGACAGAGACAGATCAAAATCGCGAAAAAAAGATTAAAATCGAGATTCAACAAATAAGTCTAAATTAAAAGTAGTCTGGTGATTTCATCAATTGGATTGAAATATCCTGTGTGAGACCTACCTATAGAGGACAGTGGGACCCCCTCCCGGCTTGGATAGCGCCCCCTCTGGGTAGCAGCCCAGTCCTGCACTGATACAGCCAGCCTCTGCGCCACACCATGCAGCATAGAACCGCATTCGGAACACAAAGAACACCACAGTCATGTAGAACAATCTGTTGAAAAGACAATGAGCTCATCAATGTATAACCACCACTGATAGGAAACATTAAATAGTAATAATTTATTCATCTTCCAATTTAAATCCCATAGCTCTCTTCTGATCGATGGTGGTGATTTTATTCACAACTCCATTATACCAACAAAACTTAAATCAATAAATCCGTTTTGTTGATTTTGCTACCTGAAGAAGAAGTGATGGTCCAGGAAGTCATGGGTGCGGACGTATGCCAGTGGAAAGTAGGAGTTGGCGGTCAGGAACAGAGCTCCGTAGACCGGCACCAATCTGAGCCTCATCAGACAGGGCACCCAGCCAGGCAGGTCCAGGGGTCTGGGCTGCCTCAGCCAATCCACATAGGTTTGAAACCGGAAAAAGGGACCTAGGGAGATGCAAGGACAAAATGAAGGGATGACGAAAACATTGAGGGAGAGGTAGTACAAAAGACAAAAGGGATTGATTGCAAGGAGGAGCAGTGATAATGGGCAATGGACAATAAGGAGAACAAAAAAAACAGAGTTACAGGAAGGTTTTGTTGTAAAAAAAAAAAACTAAAAAAAACATAGGCAGACTTACACAATATTGAACTAGTTGTAGATAGAGAAACAGAAAGAGACAAGAGTTAAAATGAGTGCAAACGCGCTTTTAGGCAAATTATACACAATACATGGACCATTACATAAAGTAATTCACATACATGGGTGAATAATATTAATGCATGAAAAAACAAACTAGGGAACAGTGATAGACAACCATACCTGTCATTATACCCACATAGCAGTAGCTATAGGCTATAATTTCATAGAGGGAGGGCTCTTGAGACAGTCCCCCAACCACAGGGGACTTAGAAAATGAGCTCACTTCCTTTTTCTTCTCAAGATGAAAACTCTGCACCTCATTTGCCAGACTGACCATCTGAAGAAAAAAAAACATGAATGGATATGTTACTGTAAAGGTCATGATTTATAATACCATTGAATATCAGCGTATGTTTCTGTAGATATACCTTCAGAGTGAGGAGTAGCTGAATGGCATTGGCAAAAGGTGTTGGCGCCGGCAGACCAAACCATGTGACCAGTCTGAAGAACAGAAGGTAGAGGAAGGTCCAACCCAGAGAGAGAGCTGAAGCACGCCTGACAAAGGTAAACATTGGCAGAGGATGATAAAGACAAAAAATGAACACAAGTATTCTACAGCTTCTGTTGATATGTCCTTTTGATATTTGAATGTCTCTGACCTCCAATTGCTCTTTATGATAATCCATGTTCCCAGTACTGTCACCAGAGAGTGGATAGCATGAACCTGACAGGTTGCTATGGTGATGGAGAGGCCCAAAAGCAACGCTGCCCCCTGCTTCACTGGAGGACCTACAGTAACAAAATCACAATCAAACCTTAAGGCCCAAGATTTTTCACGATAATAACTCCGCGAGTTGGGTTGTCGTTAGTGACCTGCTGGAATATCTTCAGGTTTGTCAAAACAATGTTGAATCCCAAATAGAATTCTAAGCTTTGTCAACATGCGCCCCTGGAGGGTGCAAGGTACTTAGGGATTGGAGTTAGATTTGGGATTCAAAAGAATACACCTTTGTTCCATCAAAGTTCTGTTGTCCATGTTGTGTTCAGGAAAGAAAATAAGTAAATAATTACAGTAATAGGCTTTCCCACAAAATGTTGGCTTTACCATTTTTGTGTGCATGTTCACTACATGAAAGAAAATGCTAATTCTCTCTGTCCCACAACAAACACAGATCAAAAACAAAATACTAATTTAATTCCATCTCATCTTTCAGTTATACCATGGGCTAAAATGCTTCTGAACACCAGTAAGTAGAAGGAAACGTTGGGAATTGCAATGTGTCAAGTGCCTGAAATCTAACAGTTTCATGTTAGCGCCTAGAAAAGAACATGATCACTGATGCTGCAAACAGTTCAGTTAAGGTCAAAAAGCAAGTATGTGTCAATGTATTTAGCAATGGAAGGTGCACATGGAAGGTCTGTGGTCTAGTATGTTAGAGGAAGTGTTGAGCTTTTCAGTGGTGATCTATTGTAGGAGCTACCCAGTGTAGATGGTGATGGCCTAGGTAAAATACTCACTCAGGTACCGGAAGAGAAACCCAACGGGGATGGAGGCAGCGAGAATTCCCAAGTAGACCAGCTCATCAGGAGACATCTCTCTGCACACACAGACAGTTTCGATCTTCACTTGGAACCAAGTTAAATGCCCGTGTAGCACAATGCATAAACTGAGATAATGTATAAACAGCCAAGCCCCTGTGTGGGTTAAACAAGAACTTCACTATGGCTTAGTGCCCCTGCCCAGATATTAGCCACATCCTGGTCAGACCATCAGTTAAAATTCCTAACATTGCATTGTGGCTTCTGTTATGGGCCTACAACATCAGAGCTGTGGAACGGGGCCATGACAGGATCACCTTATCCCAGTGTCTGCCTAACTTGGCCAAGATGTCTGGGAATTAAATTATGATTGGTTCACAATTGGGTTTTCCATTTCATCAGTGATGGTTGTATTGTCAAAGATAAGCATTAAAGGGGAATTTCTTTTTAGATTGTTCTGTAGCATGAAAGAATTCTGAGTAGAATAGTAATGACGTGCCTCGAGAATCTTCTACACGCCATACTGCCAATTGTTAATCCAGAACTGGACCCCTCCTGTGGGCCTACATGTCCAAGAGGGGCACATAGGACGCCATGGCCTGCCTGCTGCACCTCTTCCAGCTCCTGGATTCCCCAGGCACCTTCACCAGGATCCTATTTGTGGACTTCAGCTCTGCTTTTAATACCAACTAGAGGCATCTGATGATCCAGAAGCTACACAAACTCAACCAGTGAACTGCTGAAACCCTAATAATAACAGGCCGCTTGTACTCTCACTCCAGCACTCCATCCTCATAAATATCAAAACAGTTAAAGTGGTTGACAGCATCAAATATCTCAGACTCACACTGGACAATAAACTCAGCTTTGACAAGCATACAAAGGACATTCAAAATAGCAGCCAGCAAAAACAGCCGTCCGTAAACTCCAAGGAATATTTCGCCTCCCATCTCCTCCTACTGTTGTAACAGATTATTGTTCAACCCACCCTGCTCTATTGCGCCACCTGTTTCCTTAACATACTCGGTTACAAACCAGGTCAAACTTACACACACAACCAAAACAGCTGCCAATAGGTCTGCCCACTCCCAACCTCTCAGAGCTCAATTGTATAGACCAACCCACACATTGCAAGTACAATAACATAGAACATTACACACCTACTAAATGGCCACATCACTCTTCTGCCCTCTGGGGTCAAGTACAGCTCCCTGAGGTGCAGAAGGACTCGCTTTGGCCAAAACCTGGTCCCTGTGACCATAGCAGCCCTAAACAAGGTGTCTAACTGAGGGAACTGAGTTCTGCTTTCACCTCTCCGGTCTGTCATGGTCGTGTGCTGTTGGTGTTGTACTCCATGTATTCCTGGCTGTCACTTGTTGGGTAATGATGTGTGTAGTGTAACATTGATTGTGATGTACAGTGCTGTAAAAAAGAACTCTCTGGGAAAAATAAAGTATAATCTAATATAATGAGCCAAGTGAAACTAATCCCCAGGGGACAACTGCAAATTTTGTGAATTTGTTAAGTGTTTGGCACTGCGAGCAGCACTGCTATCTCCTTCGTGAAGAGCAGTGGAGCTACAGTGACGTCACATGCCCGTCCTGCAGCGCAGTGGTAATTCTACAGCTATTTTAAGTCTTAAAGTGTTCAGTCTACTACAATGCCTGCTGTGATTGGACACTGAATTTTTTATGTGAACATAATGGAAGTAATCTAAATATTCCTGATTTAATAGAAAATAAATCTATAGATCTAATCTTACCCACAGAACCCCAAATGTGATTCTAGTCTCCAGCAGTACTTGAAAGTACCGATCTGGAGAAAGTACATCTCAGCCTTTGCTGGCCTTCCAGCCCAGGATTAGGCAACCCCATAAAACAGACTGAGAGACTCAGGTCATTTTGATGGTTGCAAAGGTCTCCTCACTGCTACAGAAAGGAGATTTTCTCACATTTCAAATTTTGAATTTCTTGCTGTCAATGTAATTTCTACATTGAGGATTAACATATTTGTCATCTATCCATCTTAAGTGTAAAGTTTCAACCTCTGACGCTGTGAACCATTTGATCCTCCTCTCCACCCTCTCAGGATCTGCACATTCTTGGACATTCCTGACCTGGCAGGCCACACCTACCGGGAGACAGGGAGGGGGGTTGGGTCTGTTCCAAGGGCTCTCACGACTTCTGTCACTCAGGTCTCAGTTCCAAACCCACTCCTCTTCACTCTATACACCAAGTCACTAGGCTCCGTCATACACTGACATGGTTTCTCCTTTCATTGCTATGCAAATTAACCTCAACTGCATTTCTGCTTGCTCTCTTTTGACACCTATGTTGCGACATGCATTGCTTTTTGCCTGCCAGACACATCTGCTTTTATTTCAACACACCAACTCCAGCTCAACTTCAACAAGACAACACTGCTCTTCCAGGGAAGGCCTGTCGACTTCATGACTTCTCCAGGGAGTGGTGTCCCCCTGGTAGAGTGCAGGAACATTGGCGTGACCCCCTGATTCTCTACAACATTCCTAGACTATGACCTTGCCTTACATAGAAAGAGATGCAGGTCCTAATCTAGGTCATTTTATGCATGGACTACTGCAACACTCGATTGGTTGCCTGCTTGAGACCATCAAACCCCTGACACACATCCAGTCTGTCATAGCCCCGCTATGGCTTCCAATTAAAGCTTGGATCCACTACAACCATGGGGCTTTCTATCTCGTTACTAAATAGTTGAGGGGCTATTAGTGGGGGCGGACTGAACCAGGAACCAACTTCACATTACATTTGTTTTTCAGTAGCGAAAATATTGAAAGGGGAATTGCCCACTAACTTCAGACTGTGTTCAGACCCTACATCCCTACACAGTCTCTTTGCTGTCTCACCCCTACTAGGAGTGCAGCAGCCACTCTATCCAATCAAAGCGTTTCCCTTTCCTTGCACCACAATGTTGCGAGTAGGACAGCGAAGTCCCTGCCCATTTTTTTTAACTTCTGAAATGTTACCTTTCAAACAATTTCTCAAATAACAAATACAAGGTTGTGTTTGACCCACTTAGCTATTTTTAGATGATTGCACTAAGAGTAATTGCTGTAGCCTTCGATAGGAGCGTCTGCTAAGTCAGTAAATTTAAACAAATAAAAAATAAACATATTTTTTGCCATTAATACAACAGTACTATCTGAGTATTTTACTCACTCCGGGTATCTTGTGGGCTGACTGGAGCTACTGCTACGTGACAACAAACTACGTTTTAAAAAAGAATAAAAAACACTACTGACTTCAGCACCCGAAGAAGTACATTACACAAATGCGTGCAGTATTTTTGCTACTGAAAAACAAATTTTATGTGACGTTGGTTCCTGGTGCAGTCCGCCCACACTAATAGCCCATCGACTATTTAGTAACGAGATACAAGATGATTGCTGAGGAAGGTACATTGTTAGCATTTAACTTTAGCAACCTGTCATTAATTGCCTTATCGAACGATGTAGGTAAAGAAACGTCTAAGATAACTACATGTACTCACATTTAAAAACTGGTTGTCGTGGAGGAGATTCAATGTAGTTCAAATCCTCAGTAAGATGAGTATCTCTGCTGTATTGTGGCTTTATCTTACTTCCGTAACATGTTGTTAAGCCTGTTTGTTTTTTATAACTCGGTGCGCTGAGCGGGAACAGATTTACTAAGGACCAACTGTATGAGCAGAAATGTAAAAATCAACTCACCCGAGCACCGGCCATGGAAAACGAACTTCATCATTTATAAAACCCCGCCCATTTGATTGGAATCTCTGCTAGTACTATGCACTTCACTGAATCGTTATATAAACTTCGATCAATTGTACTTCCAGAGCTTTAAGTTCTCAATTTCTGAAAGGTTTGCCGCGGTCCATAGAGTTATTTGGATCACAATGAATTGATGCAAGCTCATGGTGTAGTACTGAAAAACAACTATTTTCTGTGCTATGCAGGCGGACAGACAGATTTCCTGAAGTACCGTTATCCCAGTGCCCAGTTTAAGGTAGCCGTTGTATTTGTTCATACCACAGGTCGATAGTGAGCAACAACTTATAAGTAGCTCTCGTATTTGGAAAAGCATGGTGTTGGAGTTTGACTGCAAAATCCTAATTCTGTCAAGCATCAATAGCCGGAAGTGTGCCGTTTTAAACTGGAGCGCAGTGAGATTACTCACCGTGTATAGAACAAACCCGGCGATGTTTCCGCATGTAGCTAGTTATGACAGAAACCGGATTTATCTGCGCAGACATCCAACCTTGCTAACACAGCTAACGTCCAGAGCGCACATTTGCAGTAAGGCTAGCACGCTTATAGTTCCTGTACCGAATTAACTAGGACTAGTCCATTGACAACTGGAAATGTTTATTCTATGCAAGGCCAACGATTTGTCCACATTAGTCGGCTAACGCACAGGTGAGGACAAATGGTCCTACGAATACTTATGTGAACTAACACTCTACATTCGTTCTGATCAGCATCAATATTTCCAACAAATATCCTTAATTAAAATCATGCTTAGGAAACGGTAATTCAATATTTGGACCGGGTAACAGTATAAACTTTGAATCTTCAGAAAAGCTGCAAGATGTTTAAAACAAGCTCCTGTGCCCAGTTTAGCTCATATCCAGAAAAGGTCTGAGCCACTGATTTTAAAGTGGTGATAAGATCCTAGTACACAAAGACAGCATATCTGGTCAAACCGAAATTTTATTGAAAACTGAAGGGAACAGGAAGTATCAACACTAACACCCCCAGTCAGCCTCCATTTAATCCTCCTCTTCTTCATCAGCTCCCCCAGCGCCACCCTGGCCCTTCTTCGCATTCTTTCTCTTGACACGACCAGGGCGTCCACCACCATATGGAGAGCGCAGGGAGAAGTCAATGTGCTTTTGGCTGTCCAGGCGCACCACAAATGAAGGGATGTTCACCACCTGCTTGCGCACACTGGAAGGACAGAGACCAGCATTTAATATCCTGAAGGAATCCCCATGTAGACAGGGATAGTTTGCTTCTGTAACAGGCCTCATTCACGAGGAATTCTTGACACCACAAGGAGGTCTGATATTTCATATTAATCATTGGCCTGCCCGAAGAAGCAAACTACAAATGTACAACACTATACCTAACAAGCCCAGTAGGGTCCACATCTGCCTGAGGTGCAATCCCCCATACATTACCTGTCAGCCCAATAGCGCTGTCAGACCCATTTTGATTGCTCTGGGCAGTCTTAGACAAGGTATACAGTTTTACTGCATTGACCTTGCTGAAACTTTGGGCCCCACTTGCTTGGGAGGATTGGCTCTGGGCAGTCTTGACAAGGTATACGGTTTGTAGCCGAATTGACCTGTCTGACATGTTAAACCACACAGAGCTGAGCGAGTATGGGAGGTCCTCTATGGATTGAGAAAGGCTCATGAGTGTTGTTTAGTTAACTGAATTTGCTATTCATGCAGTAAAGTTAATGCAATACAGTTGTTCTCTCCAACCCCACACAGACGAGTTTAAGGCAGCACTCGTGTGACCAGTAACCAGCCTCTTACCGGATGTGCCTCTGGCGGATAAGGACACGAGCATGGTGGATGCTCTTGGCAAGACCCAGTTTAAACACTTGGGTCTGGAGCCTCCTCTCCAAGAAATCCTCCACCTTCAGGCCCAGGATGTAATCGAGCTTCATCTTGCCCTCATCCAGTACACCAATCCTCACCAGACGTCTGAGTAGGGCGTTACCTAGAAGACAGGAAACCGCAATTTATTTCTCTAAGACTGTTCCGCAGCAGAAACTGGTAGAGACCTGGAAACCCAGGTAAGATATGACTAGTACAGATCTTGTAGGGATTGGTTTAAATAACCTTTACATCAGACATTATGGAATCTGACTATTGGCCTCATTCACGAGGAATTCTTGACACCACAGATAATCTGAAAAGAATTTAATCATTGGCCAATGTTATTAAAAGACAAAACAATCAATGGCATACCTTCAAAGAGACGCTTAGGATCCTTCTCGTCCAGTGTGAGCAGCTCTCTGGCAGCCTTGCGGATCTTGGCCAGGGTGAATTTCACCCTCCACACCTCACGTTTGTTTCTCAGACCATACTCCCCTGAGAAAATATTTCATTTAGTGACTAAAACATTTAACATTTTAGTAGTAAGTAGTTGTATTCTTATTTGCACATACCAATAAGCTTAAGCTCCTGGTCGAGACGGGATTTCTCGAAGGGGCGTCGGGGAGTAACATATGTCTTGCGACAAACCCAGCTCCTGGCAACGGGCATGGCGAATCAAAGTGCCTGAAAGAAATACAAAGTCGCTTTAAGGTTTCACAGAATATGCTTTTCAACAAACAATTCCACATCAATGATGAACAAGACCGATATTACAATCAAGTGTCGGACAGTTTAGATAGTCTACATAGCGCAATATTCTTGGGCCAGGGTAAGTTCACGATGTGTCGTTGCGTTCAAGTTAGATTTGAAAAAAAAAATAGCTAGTTCACAATAACACAGCAACGGACACCCATAAGTAAACAAAATGAGAAATTCAGCTAGCATTTTAGTATACGTTAATAGAAAGTGTTCCACAAACATGCAATTAAGCACTGAAGGCCTAAGCGGCGCCATGTCACTTTAACTAGCTACTTGTACTGTAGCCGCAGCGTGCTAACCACGTTGTTTTCTACGCATACGGCTGATTAATTTCGAAGAAACCAAATTAAAATTCGAACTTGTTTTTAAACCATATAGCCAAACGCACTACACTCTCTGAGATGCATTTTGGCTTTTAACACTATCTCTTCGAAGAAAAATCCCGTGAAAAGGCAGCGATCATTTCATTACCTGTATCTGCCAGGCCACTGCAGTAAAGAGGAAGTCCACAGTCAGTTTCCGCTTATTTATAAGGGTTATACGAACTACATTTCCCATACATATGTGAAGACACCCAGAGGTTTGTAAGCTTCCTTTCGGTCAACTTTAAAAGGACATTTCTTCAGTGCGCTATTGCAGTATGCATCATTTATTATCTCATACACTTCTCTCAAGTATTGACCACGAAATAAATGTCTACATGGCCCAGCTTAGAATGTAATTGACTATGTTGTGTGCATTTGTTTTGACCTGGGTTTAAATGCCGACAACTGTTTTTTAAATATGTGTGTGTTGTGTGCCTGCTGTTCATGGATCTACATTTGTGTGTTTGCCTGCTTTGTGCATGCATATATGTGTGTGTTTAAACACATAAGTGTGATACAACTGTCACATACATTTCTGACAACCACTACAATCAATACTACTGGACGACAGAGAAAAGTGATAGACTGACTACACAATATTGTAAGTGTAGATGAAGCTTGAAGATGAAAACTTGGTAAACCAGCACATCTAATAACATTTTGGAATACAATAATACAGAACAGCATATTGGTACCTAGTAATAGGCTAGTTGTCAAAGTGAGAGAGAGAGGAGTTGGAAGGTGGTAGGGAGAGAGAGGATAGAGACTATTTATAATACCCTGAAACAGGACCCTTTACATGTGT
Source organism: Esox niger (assembly GCA_016801105.1). Taxonomy (NCBI): domain Eukaryota; kingdom Metazoa; phylum Chordata; class Actinopteri; order Esociformes; family Esocidae; genus Esox; species Esox niger. The sequence continues at coordinate 16,640 of JACXGJ010001510.1, read as the reverse complement.
TTCTGTCTGTCAGGCTGACCAACTGACAGGCTGACAGACACACAGAGTTCTCTTTCAAACGTCTTCGCCATATTCTGTATTACTACCTAGACAGGCTGACAGGTTCTTAGTTGTGGGAGTTTGTTTAATTTTTATATAGCCAAGTGGTTGATTGTTGACTGTTTTCCTTCTGACTGTTGACTTCTGTCTTCCTCTCATTCTCTTGGATCTTCTGTGTTTTCTGCACTTGGGATTATTCTCTTTGTTTTTCCTACTTTTCCCCATTTTCTCTGAGCATTCCATCCTCTTTTACCCTTCACTGTTTTTTTCACTTACCATCTCCCCATCGTTCCATCACTCCTGGTTGATCTTGGGATATGCACCATGCTCTCTTCTCCTACTGTGATTCTTCAGCCTTACGGACTGCCCGTCTATCCCCAGGGTTACCCAAGCTTAGTACAGGTAATCTACTGCCTCTCTCAATTCCTGTGTTTTCCCTAACCTTCTCTCTTTTTCCTATCCGGTTTTACGCTGCATGTCAATATCTCCCAATTGTATGTCATTCTTGATACTCTGTCAGTAAACCCAGAGCCACATATTTGGTTTGCTTTTAAGTCACTGATTATGGTGAACCGTTGGCCGTGGGACCCAGTAGAACAACATGTCACCATGACTCAAACAACAGGTTGAGAAATAGATAGCTGCTAGTGAAATAATCCAGGGACAGGGTTCAGGTTCAGGTATTGCATACTGCACAATGTTATGTAACCGAAACAAATTTGACTCAGTTATTCATTGAGCATAATCAAATCATCCACAGTTATTAAATGAAATGCAGTTCAGTAGTGGTTCACAGCAACTGGTTACGAACTAAGTTGCCTGTTTAGTTTAGTTTAGTTATTTTGAGGCAGACAACCTACTGGACTACAGCATTAGTCCAGTTAACAATAAGGTTACTGGTTGTGATCCCAAACCTTACACAGAAGATAACAATTCTGTTGTTATGTCCCAACAGCCTTTTAGATTCTGCAATTCAAAAATGTTTGTGTGACGGTATTCTAAACAGATGCATCAAGGCCTAAATTGCCAACTGTGGGTAGGACCTAATTAATTAGTTTCTGAGAGAAGTTAACACAAAGACACACTGGCAGATATATTTATTCTTTGGGTCTCAGTAGCACCAACAGTTACCAACTGGTTATATGTTTGTATATATGTTGTGAGAGAGTCCCCATTAATCTTCTCCTGAATGCCAGCCCAGATATTATGTGTGTCTGGAATCTGTCTTCCTTGTCTCCGTGTCATAGCGCTTATATTTTTAGCCTGTTTCTTTAAGAGTAGATTAACAGAGAGAAACAGACGTCTCGTCTGTCATTGGATCTTTAGATAAGTGAGACACTGATATCCTTATAGAGTGAAAGTACATTTTTAAAAATGTATATTTACTTCAGCTATCTAAATTGTAATAATCTCTAAATCTATTTATATGTAAATTATTCAAATACATACATACATTAAATACATTTAGTGTTTTTCAATGTAAACTGTATTAGTATTTTATTAGTACATGTTTAAAACAATCTATGTTGGGAAACTATTAAAAAGATTCTTATAATGAACTTAGATCATATTAAATATATTTAATATACATAATTGCTTACAGAACATTTATAAAGTTGATATTAAATAAATTGAATGTATTTGACATTTTTACAGTTTAGAATATTGATTTATTATAAATGTTTTTAAATGTTCCGTTTGGGATGAGTGTTATGATCAAACTATGATCTCTGTTTGTGATCCTATTACCTATTATATCACTGTACACTGTTTAATATATACATAGATTTGAATATAGTATGCCGTAGGGTGTGCGCCTGTGTATTTGTTTGTGCATTTGTTTACCTGGGGAAAAATCACATTTTTAATGGCACATCTGCAGTTTCCTGTCATCTGAATATACATTTATAGCAGTTGTCCCAGCAAGCATCTGTCTCACAACCTTTGAGCTTTGACTCGGGAACCTGACAGCTGAAGAGGGGGAGGAAGGACAAGGGGGTAAAACAATCAAGAAGACACAGGCACGTCCTGTAAAATGTACTGGTTAAGCCTGTTCCAATTATTACAACATTATACATGGGCTGGAAATATGAAAGCTAAAAAGAGAGTTTACTAAATGATAGCTTTACCCTGGAGTAAACCCAGATGTACATCACCAATGCCTTCAAACATTTGTTGACAGGACGCAGACTAGTATCTGTTATCTTGGAAGGCTTTACTCTGATTTGGATCCTTTTTTTTAAACATCTCATTTGGATTGGATGTGTCCATGGGGTAATTGTCTATTACCTATTTTGGCTTAAGTGCTACTTTCAGAACTTTGGGTTGAAGATGTTTATATTTTCGTTGCCTCATCTTAAACCAAGTGGCTAATTGCTAACCATTAAAAGGGATATTAATCTCAATCCTGACCATCCACACGTGGAATGCATGACTTAATAATTCAGTTGAAGGAACAAAAAACCTGAATGGTCTGTGACGATAAATCATGTCATTGCACTGAATCTCTGATGTTTGATAGGAAGAATCTGAGACCTGCACAGGTTCCTTTTATAGTCAAGTAAAATAGTAAAAAATGATATGTCTTAGGATAAGAAGAACTTTGATATTGTTTCTACTAAAGCCTATTCTGTTTCATTAGGCTGAATGTAAGACTCTCTTGTTGGATTACATATCCCAAATCAATGCATCCATGTCAGTTACTGTAAGCTTACATACCATCTGTCCAATTGGCCCTCCTTAGTTTCACCATCAGTTCTGTCATTACTCACCTCATCAGATGATATAAAAGCTGATAGACATGTATAATGAAGAGAAGGGAGAAAGGGATAGCATAAACCTGTATTAAATGACAGTCAGTCAGATGATTTAGGCCATGTGACATTCACTATGGTTACCTGCAGTAGATCTCGGAGTAAAGAGACAAGGGCTCATTACTGTGTTATAATGTGCCTCTTCCTGATCTATGACAAACACTCCAGAGTAGTCAAAAGTAGTAAGAAGTATCTAAATATTGACAGGACATGAAGGGTTGTCCTAAATTTGTTGTGAGTGTGCATCTGTAAACATGTTTTACTGTAAATGGGGATAATAGCGTCCCTGTATTTTGGGGTTAAATTACAAAAAATAACTATTGGTATAATTATTCCTGTCCCCACTAAGAAAAAGGCATTTTAAATGAACGTTTTGGGGTTATGGTTGGAATTCAGGTGCTGAGCCATGGTCCAGCGATAACATTTCCAGCTACATATAGATGCCGCTCATCGCCGGAGACCAGGGTTCAGCACACGTCTCTCTACCCTTCGCAATGATTTCAATGATTCTCCCTAAGATTTAACTGAAAATACGTGAAAAGAGTGTGTGTTCATTAGGGGTTAGGTTGAGGTTAGAGTTTAGGTTATATAGAGTTAAGGTTAAAAATAAGATTTTTTTAAGGACAATCAATCTACTTTGTTGTCCTCATTTAAATAGCTGTTAGGTGTCTGGGGGGGGTGGAGGTGGGGCGTGATTGATGTGTACAAATGACTGCAGCTGGCATTGCCCCCCCTTATACCCCTTTCCCTTGCAGTCCAATGTTTTGATTGGTGGGTGATTAGAACTTATGGGCTAGTGGGCGGAGGAAAGCAGGCATTAAAACATGCCACAGTTGTTGGACAATGTACCAGAGAATCAGGAATCCTGGAACGGGGTAAGACAATACAATTGTGTGTCATTCACTTTTCAAAGTGTTCACTATACTGAGTGAAATCTTTTTTTTGCCGATTTAGGAATGGATTTGGTACATTTATTTGATTAGTGAGACTGTTGTTCTGTTATCCATTTTGTGTTACATTGATTTAGCATTTCTAGTGTTTATGGATGCACTGTTTTGGTGTATTTGGTAAAGTATTGGGTACTTGCCAAGTACTCTTCACAGAAGATGCTGTGTTCTGAATGAATACTCTGGTAGAAGTAACACAGTAAGCTGTGTAGGCATGTGAACTTGTATTTGGGGCTTTTTATTATTTTACCACCTGTACACACCCAAGCTACATATTTCACCCTCCGCAATAAGACCCAGCTGAAATTTTAGACTACGATAAAATTACTTTTTATGAAAATATTACTACATAAGTGAGATACTTTGAAAATACTACTTGTATATTGTGGGCAATGTGCTGAGTGCATTTACATCCTTGAACTGGTTGACAAAGTGGTTGGCTAATGGAAGCTGCATCAACCATTAACTAAAAGTAGATCTACTGGGTCTTGCACAAAAAACTAATAATTTGATTTTCAAACAATAATGTTTTGATCATCAATTAAACTCACAATATAGGCATTTTTCCAAGTTGTATGTTAGTATTTACAAATGCACAAATTGTGATATGTTATAACGATTGATTGATTGATTAATTAATTACTTTCCATCCAATCCCAGGGAGGCCCTGCCCAGGAGGCCGGCCCCGGCAGTGGTGACCCCACCCTCCCCCCGGTCTACGCACAGCCTCCTTCATACCTTCCACCAGGACAAGCTCCACCCACACCAGCAGGCAGACTTCCTTCTCTAGACTTTACTACTGCCCAGCCCAACCCAGAGTACCCAGAGCACCACCAGATCAGAGTTTATCAGGGCCCACAACACCAAGGGGCTGAGACTCTGCCACCCAATAGCACGGTAAGGGCAACATAATTGACTGGGGATGTGTGAGTGTCCAGGAAATAAACATTGTAATTAAGATAGTAACATGTGTATCGGGGGAATCACATATTGTTCGTAACAGATTCCTAGGAAGGTGTTATGTTATTTATCAACTTCAACATGTCATGTGTATATAATGTGAGTCAATTATTTGTCAGTAGCATGGAACACCCACGCAAATGCACACACACAGTGGTACATCTATATTTAGTAACCCACATCAAATCTTGTGTCCATGTAGGGGGTTCTCCCTTGACACCGAACAGAGCAGACAGAGGCAGCTGAGAGGGGATTTGACACCACACAGAGCAGATAGTGGCAGCTGAGGGGATTTGACACCACACAGAGCAGACAGGGCAGCTGAGAGGGGATCTGTTTTTGAAAGTTGATCCCCCCAACTCTCTTTCACTGTATTTGTGTTTTCTGTGCTTTCAATCCCCCGTAAATACATCACGTAATACCAACGTAGTTAACATGCAGCATGTCTGCTAGTTCAAGTACAGGGTTACTGGTAGACATTTGGGGTAAGGCGGAGAGAGATGTTTTGTAGGGAAATGTGTAGTTTTACAATGGAAAACTAAAAGCACTTGATATAGTGCTTTGAGTATATTTTAGATTACACATTGTCAGAAAAGTTAATAGGGCTCAAAGTAATATTTATTTTCATATAGCTTTCCTGTGCAACATTATGTTTTTTTGATGGTGACTTTCTGCATGTTCATTCAGAACAATGCTTAGCTTATGATTTCATACCCTAGAAAACATTTATGTTAATGTGTAGTGCAATGCCCTATGGCAGGCTTTACAATAAGTCGTTACACAGACAGAAGTGAACGGTGAATAAAGGGCAATGCACAGTGTGATCGTGCAGTCCTTTTCCCTGCCTCAGCAGCTCTCTCCTCTCATAACCAACTAAAGGTGTTTTACGGCCACGTTTATATTCCATTACTAGAGCCCCTGCATAACAAGGTCCGTCCTGATTTTCGGGGAAAGTTGAGACGCCGCCACACATCATGGAGGTGGGGTCAAGGGGGAGGCCGACCAGATGACCCCTCCCCCTCCGAAATATCACCCAGGTTCAGAAATCAGTTTTGCATCGTGACATGACACCACCACCCAACCCAACACCTCACCCCTTTCTTCCACTCCCCTCTCCCCTGCTCCTCTTTCACAAAGCCTGTTTCTGCTGAATGTTTGTGTGTGTATGTGAGTGTGATGGGATGCTGACATTGTTTGTGTGAACCACATTGTAGTATGTGGGTATGTATGTAAGTGCTCTCTCTTTCTCTCTCTCTCTCTCTCTCTTTCTCTCTTTCTGTTTCTATCCCACTTATTAATACATGCCCCCCCAGAATCTTGGGTAATGATCTTTAACCTTTGGCAGAAAAAAAGCAGCACCGTGACCCCAAACTGACATGTAGAACATTCAACTTTGACCCTGCCAGCCCTATGCCTCCCAACTCCCCACCCTACCCCAACCAAGCTTTTTGCGCAATTTTCTGCCTTGTCCACTTGCCCATTTCTTTTTTATTGCTGCTCTGAAGACCGTGTGCACTCCTTATTTGTCTTCTGATATTACAATGCTAATACCTGCGTTTTTACTTCTGCATATTATGGATCTGTATTTTGAATTGCATTAATATTTATTTCAAGCCTGAATTCACTCAGATTTTCTATGTGAATATACTTTTCACTTTTGCTCTTTTTTTTTCTTTGCCATTTTTGTTTTCTTTATTCTTTCCCATTGCGCTCTGCTCCCTTTGTCCTCTCTCTTTCTACTGCTGTGGCTCATTGTTTTTTGGTGTATTTATTTCATCTTCATTTCTCTTCTGGTTTTTGGAGGATGTAACCATTTTGTGGCATTAGGTTGACAAACACACAGACACTGGCATCGTGGTGCATTGTGGGATATTGGATGTTTTGGATTTGACGCACATTACTATCCTGTATGGTTTTGCATGGGGGCATTTAATTAATTAATGTCATTATACTATTAAAATGCATTCCTGTAGGCCTACTGATTCTGTACCTATATAATAGTTCAACTGAACTTCCTAGTTATTGTGAATTCCTATGTGTAATTTGGGGGAGCTGATACTTTCTATATTGGCTTTTTGTTATAACTGAATCAATGTGTCTATGTAGCCTAATTGTTAGTGTACATACCTTGATATTTTCTAACGGGCATGTATTTAGAAGCCTAACTAAAATGAAGTTCTGTTCACGCCTCCTCACTCCTGCCTGAGAAGGATCACTGGGTGCTGAATGCTCATTTTCAGTTTTGATCACATGATTCAATTAAAATGATTCAAAAGTGCAATGTGTTGCCTCTGAAATGTGACAGTATTGATATAAGTTGGATAGGAAGGACAGAACAAGGTTTTCTTAGTCCTAAATTGTCAATTCAAAGGTGCACATGTGCATGGACAAATAAAAATAAAAAATCCTTAGTGACATTGTAATTTCCACCTTCTTTTTCTATTGTTCCCTTGAAACATTTTCTGTATCCTTCTCTTGCTCTTTCTATCTGCTTCCTCTCTTCCCCTTTACTTTTGCTGTTCCTCTTTATATTCTCTTCATCTTCCTCCATTGCTACTCCCTGTCCTCTCTTTTTTCCCTTGCTATCTTTCTCTTCTTCTGCATCTTCTCCATTCTTCCTTTTCCTCTTTTTCCTCTTTCTGTCACATATCTCCCAGGATGATGCCCTTGTTCCAGTGACCTCTGACTCTCAGTCTCTGAGTGTATCCGTGTCATCAGGGGGTGGACCAGGAAGTGGTAGTGAGGAGGAGGGGTCAGGCAAGGCCCAGCCAAAGCGTCTCCATGTCTCCAACATCCCGTTCCGCTTCAGAGACCCGGACCTCAGACAGATGTTTGGGGTGAGACACAGATCTACTACAGGGGTCATGTCAGGGTTTATAATGTTTAACCACATGACCTAATCCTATGAGACCCTAAGGATGTCATGTTGATCTGGTTTTGTCTTTCAGCAATTTGGCAAGATCCTAGATGTGGAGATCATCTTTAATGAGAGAGGGTCAAAGGTGAGAGACCACATAATAATGTCAATAATTAAAAACATATGGAAGGTTAAGCTGAACAATCAGAGATGTTTCTGCTTCTCTCAGGGCTTTGGGTTTGTGACCTTTGAAAGTGCAATGGAGGCAGACCGAGCAAGGGAAAAACTGAATGGCACAATCGTTGAGGGGAGGAAGATTGAGGTAAGGAAATATCTAAGCGGAATTTGTGCCCATACAGCCAAAAGAGCATTTGTGAGATCAGACACTGATGTTGGACAAGAAGGCCTGGCTTGCAATCATTGTTCCAATTCATCCTAAAGGTGTTCAGTGGGGTTGAGGTAAAGACTCAAGTCAAGCCACTCAAGTTACTCCACACCAACCTCCTTGAACCATGTCTTTATGCACCCCACTTTGAACAAAGTGGCACAGAACGGGCCTACCCAAAGCTGTTGCCACAAAGTTGAAAGCACCCAATTATCTAAACTGTGTTTATATCCTGTAACATTTTGATGACCCTTCACTGGAACTTAGGGGCATAGCCCAAACCCTCAAACACAGCCCCAGACCATTATCCCTCCTCCACCAAACCTTACAGTATGCACCATGCATTCCGATAGGAAGCATTCTCCTGGCATCCGTCCTACACCCAGATTTGTTCCACCAGACTCCCAGATAGCATATCGTGATTCATCCAGAAAACGTTTCTATTGTTCCAGAGTCTAGTGTCTCCAGGCAGGGTGTATTACACCTCTCCAACCGATGCTTCACATTGCACATGTTCATGTGAAGCTTGTGTAAAGTTGCTCAGACATGAAAGCATATTATGTGAAACTTCAGAGGCACAGCTCTTGTGCTGATGTTGCTTCCAGGGGCAGTTTGGAAATCTGTGGTACGTGACGTAAGAAATGATAGGCAGTTTTTTACATGCTACACGCTTCAAGCTGTGAGTTTGTGTGGTGTACCACTTTGTAACTGGGCTGTTATTACTTCTAGATGCTTACAATTCACAATCATAGCACTTACAGTTGATTGGGGCAGAAATTCACAAACTGACTTGTGGCAAAGGTGGCAAGTCACTGAGATTTTCACTACAACCCATTGTACTGCCAATGTTTGTCGATAGAGATTTCATAGTTGTGCTGGATTTTGTGCACCTAAATCTAATATAAAGCCTCCTTGATCTTGCTCTGCCTGTGTAGGTGAACAATGCTACTGCCAGAGTAGTCACCAAGAAGCCCCAGACAGCTCTTGTGAATGGTGAGGTTTCAAGTAAGACATTTATGATTAATTGGGGCACATTTTTCTGTGTGTTGTGGGAGGGATTTGAACTGGGTGTCTGTGTCTTGGGTATATCTCTCAACTTTCTTTATCACTTTTTTGTTTGTAGCCTCCGGATGGAAGATCAATCCTGTCATGGGAGCAATGTATGCCCCTGAACTCTACACCGGTGAGTTTCAATGTGAGTTTTCGGGTGAGTTTGACTTTTTCATTGTTTGTATGTCCTTCGTGCCTTAGTATTGGCTTCAAAGCTTCCCTATGAAACTTATTCAGAATGACTGCAGGAGAGGTGAGTCGGACTCCAATGACAAAGCTCTGTTGTCTTGATCAAACAGTTAAAGGAATTGTTCATCCTACAGCAGATTCATATGGGTCAAGTAACAGTTACATTGAGCGTTCTTTGTGGGCCCATGGAATGATTTTTTACAAGCCATCTTTCATTTTGCAACCAATTTTCTGTAGCCACCACACACAGCCTTTGTTATTCTGCAATGATGTCATCGGTAGCTAGTAAATGCTAATCGCTACTTCCGGATGGTTAACGGTTGTTATGAAGAAACTTAAAAAAACATATTGATATAATTGTGAACAAAACTGACTGGTAGACCTAGGAAGTATCAGTTCAGTTGAAAATGAGATTTATACACCGAACAGCCATAACATTATGACCCCCTGCCTAATATTGTGTAGTTCCCCCTTTTGCCACCAAAACCGCCCTGACCTGTTGAGGCATGGACTCAACTAGACCTCACAAGGTGTCCTGTGGTATCTGGTGCGAATATGTTTGCAGCAGATCATTAAAGTTCCGAAGTGGGGCCTCCCACAGGACATCCCACTGATGCTCGATTGGATTGAGATCTGGTGAATTTGGAGGCCAAGTCAACACCTTGAACTCATTGCTGTGTTCCTCAAACCATTCCTGAACCAGCAATGCCTTCAGGGAATAATGTTGCCATGAAAGAGTACACATGGTCTGCAAGAATGCTCAGGTAGGTGGTATGTGTCAAAGCAACATCCACATGAATGGCAGGACCCAAGGTTGCCTCACACTGCCTCTGTCAGCTTGCCTCCTTCCCATAGTGCATCCTGGTGCCATGTGTTCTCCAGATAATTGACGCACATGCACCCGACCATCCATGTGACGCAAAAGGAAATGTGATTCATCAGACGAGGCCACCTTCTTGCTCTGTGGTCCAATTCTGAGGCTCACATGCCCATTCTAGGCACGTTCGGCAGGGGTCAGCATGGGCTCCTTGACTGGTCTGTGGCTACACTGCCCCATACGCAACAAACTGCGATGCACTGTGTGTTCTGACACCTTTCTATCAGTACCAGAATTTACTTATCAGCTATTTGAGCTACAGTAGCTCATCTGTCGTCCCCATGCGCATCAATGAGCCTTGGCTGCCCATGACCCTGATGCTGTTTCACCACTTTTTCTTCCTTGGACAACTTTTGATAGGTACTGACCACTGCAGAGTGGGAACATCCCACAATGGCTACAGTTTTGGAGATGCTCTGCCCCAATCATCTCGCCAGCACAATTTCTCCCTTGTGAAAGTCGCTCAGATCCTTACACGTTTTTCCTGCTTCTAACACATCAACATTGATGACAGAACGTTCACTCGCTGCCTAATATATACCACCCACTTACAGGTGCCATGATAACGAGATTAGCAGTCCTTTAAAGTAAACACCACCACTAGTCTTAGTTGGAAGTGTTTTGGAGTAGGTTTCCACTTGCACTGCAGCTTCTGCTGCTCAGGATGCACAGTTTCAATTCATGAATTTGGACTATGCTAATAAAGCTAGATCCAAACATGGACAGAGTTGAATAATGGCTTGTTGTGAAAAATGACTCCATGTGCTTTCAAGAAGAACTCGATGTGTTATTTCACCCAAATGTGAATCTAGGACAAACTATCCCTTTTAGATATTGGCTGGGATCACCAGGTTCAGATCAATCCTGAGACATTAAATCTGTATTGTAAATGTCTCTGAGAAAGTATGCTTGTTTTGGGGTGCTGATAAAACATGCTAATGAATGCAGGGTCGCTACAGTACATATCCTGTAACTTATTTTCCTTCCTCAGTTGCCAGTTTCCCTTATCCCGTAGCCACTCCCACCTTGGCCTATCGGGGCTCACCGCTGCGAGGGCGGGGCCGAGCTGTCTACAATACAATTCGCTCAGCTGCCGCAGCCACACCCACTGCGATGCCTGCCTACCCTGGGTACGAGTTTCTAATCACTCAACATCTCCTTTAACTCATAAAATGCCAGTTATGAGTGCAAGTACGTGATTTTCTTTTCATTGTTGTTAATGTGTGAATGATAGATTGTCTCCTTTTAGTGTGGTGTACCAAGACGGATTATATGGGGCTGAAGTCTATGTAAGTGAGACAATATCTTCAGTCTGTTGCTTTTTTCAGGATTTGAGCATTGTGTTTAGCTAACGACACATCTCTAAATCTGTTCCATCCTGTCAGGGTGGCTATCCTGCAGCGTACCGAGTTGCTCCATCAGCGTCAGCTGCTACAGCAACCTACAGTGACGGGTGAGCAGCAGTGGCCAATGGCTGACTGTATGAAGATTTTAATAACTGTTACTTTCCAATGGGACACAGAGCACTGTACAGACAGCACTCTAACATAGTCTGCTTCAAATCGGATCCGTGGAAGCTTCATATTTTGTTAACTAATAACTAGCACCCCTGTTTTGAATGTTTTCTCATTGGTGTTTTTGGTCTCTGTCAGATATGGCCGAGTTTACGCTGCTACGACAGACCCCTACCACCATTCAGTGGGACCCACGACAACTTACGGAGTCGGAACAATGGTGAGTCTTTTCAGAACAAACAAAAGTTGCCACTCCAGCTTAGTGTTCAATAGGAATCAGCATGTATTAGGGCACTGACCAAGCGTAATTTCTGATCCTATGTTTATTTCCAGGCCAGTTTGTACAGAGGAGGATACAACCGCTTCACCCCATACTAAACGGCCCAGTGCGAGTCTGGATGCGATTCTGTGAGCGTCCAGTCCGAGAACAACTATCCAGGACAGGTCACGACATTACCAGACTCTAGAGATTGTATCACCCTCTGACATTTTGCTGCCCTGGGTGTCTTTCATACCCAACAGACTGAACTTGTAAATACGGTCGGAACCATTTACTATTTATTCTTATTAGTACAAAGAGTTTGATCTAATTATAGAAAAATATTTAAATAATTATTTTACACTTTATTTGTATTTTGTGACACATTTGTTCCAGGGTTGAAGAATTAAGATGTCTTCCATTCTACCTGTACCCTATAAAGACACACTTTCACTATTGTAAGAGATAGTTGAATATGGTATGAAACATTTTTTGTTTCAATGGCTGATAACCATAATCCAGTCATGGTCTCTAGATGCTGACCTAGAGTCAAATTGTAGAATATAATTACATTTTATACAGTAAAATGTATTATTTTCGATGACACTGGTTTTGCCAATGGTGTAGCGCACTGTTAGTTGAAGTGTGTGTGTGCTTGTGTGTGAGGACCTGTATGTGTGTGAGTTTGTGGGAGTATATGACATCCATACCCAATTCACAAAACACAAGTTATGAGAGACAGCAATGGCACTGGTATTTTTAAGGTGCAAAGTCCTATTTTTTTATTGCCTCTAGAGACATATAAATGTAGTTTGCATAACTATGTCTATTTTTGATTTTCCTATCAATCTACCTCTGATTCTGAGAATGTTCCCTTGTCAAAAGAGCATTTATGAGCCATTCGTGTCAACCAATGAACTGTAACAAAATATTTGTCTTTTTAATGATTGAGCTTATTTTTTCTCTGCTATATACTCAATATTTAATATGACCTATTAACCAAACATCCCTAAACCAATCTATTACTTTTCTTCGGCAACCTCATGCTGGCTTTAAAACACCTAACAAGCTTCTGTAACTACTATTGTTCTTTCTCTGATATCCTCTATCCTGCCAAACACAATTAAGTTGTGTCCAGTTTCCTCTTCCTGTACTTTTGCTTGCATTTCTCCATTTTGTTTGAATATCTGGGTTCCGTCCATAGAATTAGAACAGTTGTAGAATCCCTCCATAACCCAAATTCGATATTATCAATTTCCTGTTGACCTCTAAATAATAATAAAAAATCCTCTAACTTTCCTCTTCTCACTTTGATTTCTGTCATTTTTCTTCCCTTTTACTATAACACACTTCTGTTCTTCTTTCTTCTGCTCAAACTGAGATTCATACTGTTTCTTCTATGCTTCGAAACATACATTTTACAAAGGCAAGTTTGCAAGTTCACTATTGTAAAGATTGTTTGCATATGTTTATGCAACCAATTCTAGTTCAGAACCTCTGTGCCGTACAGACAGAATCAGCACAACTTCATATTTTAGTTCGTCTTAGATATGTGGTTTTAGTGGGGCTGCATTGCTTTACTGCTTTTCTTTACTGTGTTGTCTTTGTGCTGAACTTCTAGTTTCTGAGGAGTATCTTTTTCTTATTTCTTGCTTTTTCTTGCGTTTTTCTCTTCAACGTGGAAACATACTTTTTCCCCCATGTTTCTTCTTGGCTTTCTCACTTTTGAAAGTGTTTATGAAATAATAGTTAAGATTAAAACATGTCTACAATTTCAATTTGACAAAAAACTATACTTCATTTAAAACAGTGTGATACATTTATCCTAATTCTAACACCACATTTAATTAATCCTATCCTAAGTTCAAAAAGATCAAGCACTTTTCATTTGTGGCCATCTATTTAAAATAGCTTCTTTGCATTTGTAGCTTACTTGTAGTCAGTCTGTAATTTCTCTCTCTATTTCCCTTTAATCAACTTTTGTATATACTTTATGCATGACCATATCTTCACCTTTTCTGTCACTTTGCCTGACACTATCGTCTTAATTTATTTCTCTGATTTGGCTCTTTCTTGATACTCTATCCTATCTTGATTTTCTATATGTACAGTTTCCATTTTTCTTTTACTATAATGTTACCTATTCATCTCCTGCTATCCTCTTCGATATATATTATATATATAATTGTACTGAATTACAGAGGTACATTTACTTTTTATGTTTGATATTTTATTCCAAAATAAATTTTTGTAAGGTGTTATTGGGTTTATGTCTGGGAATATTTGTAAGAAAAAAAGATTTTGCTTGGATAAGTATTTAACCCAACACCTACATTTTTGGTCAAGCCACATAGGCTGCTAGTTTTTTGTGGTAAATATTTTGCCAGTGTGGAGTGTTTCTGGCTCAGCAACAAGTTTTTTCCAGGTTATTCAGGTTAGTTAGATGACATTTGTGGACAACAATTTTCAAATAGTGCCACAGATTCTTAATGTTGTTGAGATCAGGGCATTGACTGGAGAAAGTTAAATGCAAGTGTTTCCCTGTATTAAGCTACCATTACACTTTGAGTTTTAACGAAATGCTGATGAGTGGCACCACCATAATCTACTGTAGGGATACTGCGTCTTGAGGGTGGGTAGTATTGGGTTTGCAACACACAGTGTGTAATGTACATAAACTGTTTGACTCAAAATCTCTATCTTGGAGTAATCCGACCACTAAACATTTAATTTTTTTATCCCACAGTGCAGCTGGGTCACACTCATGTGCTATCAACTAGTACTATTTGAGTGACAGGATATTTTTTGCCACCCTCCATAACAGGCTAGTGTTATACAGAGCTCTGGTTAACTGGTACAACATTACTGGTCTCCCAACCACTGATCTCAGTAGCACATACAAAGGGATCTTTGGTCTTTCACACCACAAGGATTGAATGCTTAAGGCTTTTGCAATAAGTTTTTTGAAGTAAAATGTCAAACAGAATTTCACTTCATATTATTTCTCCATTTCCTCCTCTTTAGGCTTTTATATTTAATCTGTAATTGTGTGCTTTTTCTTCATTCCACTTCTGTTTTCATCTATGCTCCAAAAAGCATCAATCTTGTTCTAGTTCTTATATCTCTATCCGCTCCTTTTTCTTTTAATGTTTTATGCCCATTGCTTTTCTGTCAACTTCCTGTATCTGTAGTCTCTTCATTATATTTAAAGTCTGTCACATTATTTAGAATGCTTTTCATATTGCCAATCTAACTTTTCTTCATCTGTGATATTTTATCTCTTCAGTAATAATCTGGTAGAAGTGGCTACTCGCCTCTGTAGTTGTTATGCATGCTGACAATACCATCATCTGTAGCTTATTGCCTTTTTTACCTGATAACCTTTAAACTAATCAATTGCCTTGTGTTTCTGGTTCTTTGCATGCCTTTTCCTATTGCTCTCTGGTCAGCTTGAGATGTTCCTTACTGCTGAAGCCCATAAACTGTCACTTAGAATTCAAACTTTCTTGTGTTAATTTAAATGCCCTGCTGCTTGTCAAGTGCCCATTTCAAAAACACTGCATCTTGTTAACACTCAGTGAAAGGCGGGACATTGATGGATGTGATGCTTGCACTGGGCTTGTACCTGCAAAGTAACTGTGTATCACTGAACTACTTGTCATTGCTGTCTCTCTATTGTTTATTTCAGTTCTGATCATTGAGTCCTTTAAATAAATGCCCATTTGTCAATCTCTTGTTTGTCCTTGGTTTCTGTTTAGTCCTCTCACACTCTTGTGACAGATTAGGCTCAAAGATTAAGCGGAACGTGTAATTTCAAAAGACACTTGTAAACTTAAAATGTTTTCATCAATTTTATTAGGATCTTCAAAAGAAATACATGTACATACAGTATTTACAAAATGGCAGTATTTAAATTCAAATCAAATACAAGGAAGAGAAAAGGGAGGATGGAGGATATTTTGCAGGCATATCCTTTAGTTTCAGTTAACTGCAACAGAAACCACCAACGTAGAAGCAATACTTACTACTGAGAATGGTCATTTGCACTCAGCAAAAATACATCAGTCACTAGCAAACAAAGATACTCAACATGAAGGGGGAAAAGGAAGGAAGAAAGCAGGGACCATGCAGGGGAGATGGGTGAGAAGAGAAATGGAGAAACAGAGCAAATCCACTTTATACAGTGAAAAAGAACAGATGAAAAATCAACTGCTGCATCAAGCATAAGTAAGAAAGGGGAATTATTCAAGAGCAGTCAAAAAGGACAAAATGGAGGCAGGAGTTACATTAATGGGCTTAAAGGAGAAAAACAACTATAAACCCACAGGTGTCAGGAGGAACAGATGCAAGAGTAGAACAGGGAGCACATTTTCTAAAAGAAGCGTTGTTAGTTATCTGTAAATACATAGCTGGAAACTGTTAGTGAACCAAAAAATTATCAGAATTAAAGCATCAATCCATGTGAGATATGAAAGTTCTGCAATGTTAAACCAATCAGACAAGGTGATAGAAGGCTACATGAACTTGACCATAAACCATCTTATATCAAAGTAGTGTATCAAGAACCCTGTTAAGCATTTGGATATGGGAGCCAACTTCTACAGAATGACTTAAACCTGACAGTAATATCAAAATAAACAGACATTAAGAAAAAAAAGCAGGTGTCTAAAGATGAATAATACAATATTATTTTCCTTGACATAATGGAAATTGTATGCTGTATGTCCAGATCCATTTCAACCCCCCCCCC